>NAPT01000095.1:0-62797 GCA_002927785.1 Cladonia uncialis
TGGGGGTTGTTTTGGTAGAAGTTTTGTGTGACGGTTTTTTAGGAGGGGTTGTGGATGACGTTTTTTGGATGGGGGTTTTTGGTGGGGGGTTTTTGGTGTGGAATTTTGTATGGCGGTTTTTGGTGGCGGTTTTTGGTGGGCGGTTTTTAGTGGGCGGTTTTTGGTAGGCAGTTTTTAGTGGGCGGTTTTTGATATGGAAATTTATATAGCGGTTTTTGGTGTGGAAATTTGTATGGCGGTTTTTGGTGTGGAAATTTGTATGGCGGTTTTCTATGGCGGTTTTTGGTGGGCGACAATCTTATGTGGGCGACTCAATTTCAGTGAGCGTCGCCTATACAAAATTGTCGCCCATTAAAGATTGTCGCCTATACAAAATCGTCGCCCACCAAAAACCGCCATAGAAAACCGCCATGTAAAACCGCCTACATAAATTCCGCCCATACAGGATCATGTATGCCCTCACATACTGTCAAAACGGTTCCAAGAAACGAAGAAATCGCAGAGCGTCTGAAACCGGAGATAAGTCATATGCAACAAAAGAGGAAAGAAGCACTTTCCATATATGTAAGCATGTATAATGCGAATCATATATCCACATCAAAGGGATGTGGACGGACACAAAATCTGCATCCCCAATCCCATTGCCAATAAGATTGGCTATCTAAGTACAAAAGCTATATCCTCAACGCCCTATCCCAGGGGTATCATATCATCCTTCTAACTCTATGTATACCGAACACCCTTTTCCCAAAAAATATAGACCATCACAATAATATAGCAAGCCCCAATATCCCCGCAACGGCAATACCTAGTAGACTTCCTACCGCCCACTCAAAACTTCTGCCCGCCAGTGAAGGGAATGCCCCATTCAAAGGCGTACTCTGGTTGAAAACCCTTGCCGAGGAAGCAGATACCACGGAAGCGGAGCTGGATAATGCTGCGGGGAGGATGGGTGTCATTGTAGGGATGGCGGCCGTTGTGGCGGCTCCGGTCAGCGGAGTCCCGCAAGTCTCAACAGGAGTTGTGGGACATTTGTTCAAGACGACGCAATCGAATCCGTTTGTGAGACCCTTCCAAGCATCTGTGAGGCCGGCGGTGAAATCGCCCCAGCCCTCTGTAACACCAGCAGCGATCTCTGATGGTAAGGCTGCGAGCACGGTGGTTATACTGCCGTCTTCGATGTCGTCGACGATCTTGACGACGTCTGTGACGGCGGCTTCGGCGACGTTGATGACTTCCTCTGGGAGGATTGTTAGGATGTTTAGGACGTTTTTGAACTCATCGACTGCTTCTTGCGGGAGGTTTGTGACGATCGATGGTACTTGGCCTGCTTCAATTTGCTGCACGAATTGCTTGGCTTGAAGGGCGTCGAATTCGAGAGTGTAAATATCGTTGCAGGGGATTTCTGCGATGTATTGCGCAATGTTGCCATGGTTGGAATTGAAAAGACCTTGCACAATTTTACTAGCAGTGGTGTCAGTAGAAGCCGCTTGAGCACTGTCCAGAGGCCTTGAGTGAGGACTGACCTCCAATAGTTGTCCCCTGCAGCCCTCACATTGAGCAGCTTGTTGGAGTTAGCTGGCAAGGCGGCTCCAGGAAATCTTTCGTAATCTTTGTGCGATAATTTGGTCGCATACGCTGCATTATGCGCGATGATAGCTGTGAGCCATAAAACCAGCCTGATGTACTGATACATTGGTGAAATTTGCTCCAATGTATAAGAAAGGTCGAAGTTGTTTCCTTGTGGCGGAAGAGATGCTCTTATGATCTTCTAGAGTCACAGTATAATTGGACATAAAGCCAACAAAGAAGTTTGGAGCTCACCGTGCCTCACTCAGCCTCTATCATTGTACAGCTAGGGAGAGCCTGACGGTTAACCTGATACGATATATGCAGGATGCCGTCACTCTCGAGCAACACATCAGGCTACGGGCGCATCAAAGGTATGCTCCATCACAATGCTCAATCAATAGCCAATGGGGATGACCTACTCGAAATAGTTTCCGGCAACGGCATGGCTTCGAGACCACTTGTAAGGATCATGGCAGATGCCAGGTTGACTGTGACTCGACGCCACCGAAACAAGGCGTCTTTGGTGGCGTAATATTGCAATACATTATACGGGATCTTAGAGGATCTCAAGCGAAACGTTGCATTAGCGTGCAGTTATGTGGCTTTGCGAACCGCCGAACGTGTTTGGATCTCAGACCAGAAGCGAGAATACTGACGATAAGAGATTCATGTCTCTTGTTGTTTTCTGAGTATGGAGAAGACGATCCTAATTGCTTTCCAACTCTCTTTGCGACTCCTTATCGAGTCATTCGAAGCCAGAGAAATTGTGCAAGAGTCTTTCCAGGGACAAGGCTGAAGGGCGCTTAGTTTGTAGCGGCATCCACTTGTGGCCTTCTTGTGCAGGCGAATGCTAGCTGCATTTAGGTAGCCTGTCTTATTTCTCTATTCTAGCACGCCTGATACCTGATTTGGCTCTGTCGCGAGTATTCAGCCATTCATATCAACCGATTAGTCCGTGTACTAGGTTGCGCGAAGCGTACGTGCCGCTCACATTTCGATAAATGGAATGCACAGAATATAAAAACGATACAAGTTTTTGAGTAATCGATGAAAAGAGTGTGCCAATGACATTCAAGGGGCCGTGATACTGAGACTGGGAGACGTACCCACAGAGTCTCGTATCAATTGGACGACGGGTATACCGTCAAGGAGTCTCGAGGAGTCCTTGGGTAGCTCTTAACGCGGACCTTCTTGCTTATTGGTCGTTGCAGTATCATCTTGGACACCAGCTGAAACTGAAGATAGCCTAAATCGCGCCGTGGCCATGACCACAGGAAACTGAAGACCGCAGCGAGGAAAGAAAATGGGCGAGTAGTTATGGTTGAAAATTTAAGGTAACTTAAGGTACCTCTTCGATACCCCAAGCGCCGCTAGGCAGGTGCACAAGACACCCCTCTCAAAAGACATCATACAGTAACACAGCCCCAATTATCAGCAAATATAGCTGAATTTAACCTGAAGTTAGGAATATGAATGGAAATTGCCCAGTCTGACTCTTTGATTTCATTTTTTAAATCATCCGGTGGTGGTTTAAAGCAGAGGATCTTAACAGGGACCAAATGCGGGCTGCTTCAGAGGCAAGTGAGCCGAATGCACCTCTTGGGGGGAGTCTACAGCTGTACGCAAAACCATCGCTGTTCCACCTCGCCGAAAATCGAGTGAAGAATAGAGAGATTACTATTATTGCTAGAAGATAACTATCATGATTATCAATCCAGCTGTTGTGAAGCTGCACGAATATCGTTCTAAAGAGGCAGGTTCTACTTTGTAGTTTTGGTGGGGCGCTGTACGCACCGTGAGGAAGTGCTTAGAATAGGGTATCGGAGTGAAGTACTTTTAGCCAGGCAATATAATTGAACGAAGTTAGATTCGGAAATATGTAACCCTGCCTAAATAGCAGAAAAATAGGTTATATACAGCAAAGCTCCGTACGTCAAATATACATCTCGAATATAGAAGAGAAAAATGAAACAGCCATGCCACAAGAATCGAATCAGATCTTTCGGGTTCCAGACCCTTCTCGATTAATCCCACAATCTAAGAATGCTTCCACATGCCTCCCAAGTTAGTTCTATGCCTCCTTAAATGCTCTGCCCTTCTCTTACTGGGGACTGGAGTCTCAGATACTGCTCCTCCATCTGCAGGGCTACCGAGGGCAACTGCACCCGAGGATGCAGGTGCTGATGGAGAAGGGGAGGGTGCAGCGACAGGAACAGAGCCGTTGGTGGCTTGAACGACAGGGGCAGCAGCAGACGTGGAGGAAGGTCCAGGTGCATCATCTTCCACGGCGGCAACAGCATCAGTGCTGCTGCTAGCCTCGCTGTACACCCTCAGACTATTGATCGTCCAATAAGCCTCCGTGAAAGCAGAAGGATTGTTCTGTACATAATCCTGACATGTCGCAGCTTTAGGTCCGCAAACCGGATCGCTTGACCAGACGGTGCCAGCCCATGAACCGCAGAATGTGGTGTCGAAAACGATATTGTTGTTCTGGAAGCTAGCGTCGATGTCGCAGGTAGAGCCACCAACGAAGGAAGCAGTGGGGGTTCCCCAAGTCGTAGGATCCGGCGCGGCACCCAAAATGTCCCCGGGAGCGCTGCTATGCGGAAAGAAGTAGACGTTGATATAGTCGCTTGTCCATTCCATGGCGTATATACCGCCACCATTGTTATTGAAGCCGTCACCGAAGGAGGTGGGACCGCCGACCTGGGTGCTGCAGCCGTCGCTACCTTCGCAGGATTTGCCTATCATAGAGCAGGAGGGGCCTGTGTGCATGGTGATGGCGTCTTGGGCTTGGAGGGAGACGCCTTCTATAATGTCAATTTCGCCGCTGTTGGGCCAGGAGGGCCCGAACATCCAGAAGGCCGGCCAGATGCCGCACTGGGAGGTTGGACGGTTAGTGATGGTAAACAAAATCCACTTGTTTGGGGGACATACAGCTGAGCCGGGCATGTGGACAAGGTCTAAGACTACGAGCGCATGGGTGTATTGCTTGGTGCTTGTAAGCCTGATACTGTTCCTGCCCCTGCCCGAGGCGACATTGGTAGAATCCGAGGCAATAGTAACGATACCATTGTTCACGCTCGTCAGATTATCGGCTTGAGCGGTTGCGCTGTCGACATAGTTGACGTAGCCAGAGGTAGGATCGTTTTCCGTGTCGAAGGTAAAGAGAGAAAAGAAGTTATTGCCGCTATAATCATCTTGAACGGAATAAGCAGCAAGGGCGAACGGAGCCAGTCCGCAACCGAAAAGAAGGGTGGAAATATGCATAGTGATTGTAAGGAATGACTATATGCAATAACTGGACAAAAGGAGCGTAAGAAAGGGAAGTATTTACAAACGTGCCACAGGAAAGGCAAATGTCACTGCGAATGTAGAAAATATGTACGTTGAAGCAGAAGCATAGCCAGTGGTCTATATGGGACGCATATAACCATCTGAACGCTATGGTAATCCAAAGAGTCAGGGGACCGAGTACGCGTGTGCGCTCGCACATGGCCATCCTGGCACATGCTAGTAGTCTGCAGATCAGGATATACAAAAAGCGACAACAGAGACGATGATTCGAGGATATGAGTAATGATGCCTGTAGAGAGTGGAGAGCAGGTTGGGATGCTCGGTTCGGTGCCCATGCGATGCATCTTGAATGGAGTATGAAATTTACCGCGGCTCAGGGACATGGATTGATAGCTTGGCTCAAGTCGGCGTCTAGAAGCCTGTATATTTCAAGGTGGAGTTATAGTAGAGACGCTATGCGTTGAAGCATCTTCCCTGTGCCCATTGAGGCTACCATATCGGCCTGTGGCTCGAGATGAACGGTGTGATGGGGATGGAGCAGTGGCGTATGGATCCTTGTTGTCGAATCAAGCGCCGCCGGGGGACGAGCCTACGGGCCGTGTGGGCTTGAAAACAGGCCAATCAGCTGGTTTAGGTGCGCCTCATGAACCCTTCTCTCGGCCTTTTGTAAGATGAAACGGATGAAACGGATGAAACACCTTTCTACTATAAGGTAGTACGTGTGATTACGTTCATGGTGGGTTTTATATGAAATTGGGTATAATTGCCAATGACATATCTGCAACCAGGTAAATGCTACCTCCGCACGGCTCGGACATATGGGAGTGAGCCCCTGATATTCGAATTAACCATCATTGAGAACAACGGCGCAAAGCAACAGCCTACGGGTATGAACGCTAACTTATTTCTCACCAATCTGGCTCGCGGGAGACAGGAGCATATCTTCTGGGTTCTCATCCTGCAGCTCTACTCAAGGATTAAATTTCGACGTTGCGTACCCTTGAATAGCTCACTCCTGATCTCACTTCATTACACGAATGGAGCTTGCAAGACCGACTTCCGTTCTGTTCAATGGGGTCAAACAACCATGACATCTTATGCATACTTTCTCCTTGCTCAACTCCGCAGAATGGAGGGTTCGCCATGGTTTGAAGGCATTGTTGGAAGGCGACAAGTGGATATACTAGATTGGTATTGTAATGAGCAAAGGAGCAATTTGTACCGAAGAATGTTCAAAGTCGGGCTTCCATCAATCTATCTATTGAGTTCCCAGTGTCGCTGACTTTTGCTGTCTACACATGCCATGCATCGCAACCAAATAATTACTACTTGTCCCTTTACCTGCCTACACACCATTCGTCTCCCTTTCCTGCAGATTCTCTAAAACCAACGCACTGGCCCCCCCACCCCCATTGCAAATACCCGCACATCCAATCTTGCCCCCTTTCTCCCTCAACACCCCTAACAGCGTTGTCACGATCCTTGCCCCACTGCAACCCAATGGATGACCCAGCGCTACCGCACCGCCATGCAGATTCACCTTCTCTTCAGTCAAACCCAGTAATTTCATGTTGGCAAGTGCAACAACGCTGAATGCTTCGTTGATCTCGAAGGCATCCACGTCATCGATGTTAATGTTAGCGTGTTTCAAGGCTTTCGGGATAGCGAGGGCCGGCGCGGTTGTAAATTTCGAGGGTTTCTGAGCAGCGTCGCCCCAGCCAAGGATCCTGGCGAGTGGCGTGAGAGAGTGTATTTTCATGAATTCTTCGGAGACAAGGACGACGGCGGCGGCACCGTCGGAGAGAGGGGAGGCATTTGGCGCGGTCACGGTGCCTGTGCCGTCGGATTTGAAGGCTGGTTTCATTGATCTTAGTTTTTCAATGTTTAAGGGCATTTCTGCCTTTTCGTCTTTGGAAACAATGGTGGCTGGTTTGCCTCGGGGGCCTGGGACGGAGACAGGGGCGATCTCGTGGGCAAAAACGCCGTTTTGGTTCGCTTTTTGGGCTTTTTGGATAGAGCGGATTGCGTACTCGTCCTGCGAGGCGCGGTCGAAGCCATGATCTGAGGCACATTCTTCTCCTTGAAGACCCATGTGCTCGTCAGAATAAGCATCTGTAAGGCCATCTTTCAGCACACCATCAACGAGGGTCGCGTGGCCGAATTTGCTGCCTTGGCGAAGGGTGGGGAGGTAATGAGGGCAATTAGACATGGATTCGGTTCCACCTGCTATGACGGCAGAAGCGTTACCGGTCATGATTGTTTGAGCCGCGAGGACGATGGCTTTTAGTGAGGAAGCGCAGACTTTGTTTACGGTGGTGCAGACTGTGGAGTCGGGCATGCCAGCGCCGAGGGCGCATTGGCGGGCAGGAGCCTGGCCGAGACTGATACATGTAAGGTGTTGAAGCTTGAAGATAGAATAGAGGGCCATACTTTGCTGAGAGGACATTGCCAAAGAAGACCTCTTCGACGTCTGAGGGTTTGATATTCGGTACTCTTTCTAATGCAGCTGGAGAAGGTTGGTATGATTCGATTCACCATCAAGGAGCTAGAGGCGCACATTTGATGGCATGGGAGCCCAATTGAATTGCAGATTGACTTGAAAGTGCCCTTTGATCAATTGTCAGGATGTCCTCAGCCTCTTTCTGTGCTCTTGCACATACCCTTGAAACTGTCCAATTGGCGTTCTGACTGCAGAAACAATGTATACAGGAGGCATTGATGGAGGCGCCATAGTCGAGTGATTGTGTGGCTTCCCACTGGACGTTGTATGAAGACTGGAGGTTGATGGTGGCAAGATAAGATGCTTGTTGTTCCTGGTGGACTGTAGAAGCTCTCCGGTAAGACTCGGAAGCTCGGAGCTTGCCCGAACCTGACAGTCCGAGCCCTAAGCAGGCGGGCACTAAGAAATAAGGTTCAACGTGTCAAGTTAGCCGCAGTATCGTTGTAGGCGGATGAATTTGAAGCTTTCCTGCGACAACGACTTGTTGTTGACAGTATGGATGACCTATATGATGAGTGAGTACAGCCATATCATTGCTTAGGACTTTCTTCTAATCACTCTTCGCAGGTTTGGGAACTTTATTGGTGAGGCAGAGGAATCTGAGGAAGAGTCGCAGCATGGCGCAAATGGGGACGCATACGTCTACGATGAGGACCCAGAAGAGGATAGATTGCCAAACGATCAGGCCCTTATGGAGATTGATGAGGATGGACCTTCGAACGCAGTCGTCCTGCACGAGGACAAGCAATACTATCCCACAGCGCAACAAGTGTACGGCCCTGGCGTCGAGACAATGGTCCAGGAAGAAGACACACAACCACTCTCACAACCTATAATTGCGCCCGTTGTACAGAAGAAGTTCACCATCCAAGAAGCCGATCTACCACCCGTCTTCTTTGCTCGAGACTTCATGACGGATATGATGAACTTCCCTGAACAGATTAGGAACATTGCCTTTGCTGGTCACTTGCATCATGGCAAGACTGCATTGATGGATATGCTGGTCCTTCAGACACATGATATCAGTGAGCGGCTGGATAAAAGGACAGGTAGAAAGTCGGATGAGCAGCTCAGATACACAGACGTGCACACTCTGGAGCGTGCGAGAGGCCTGTCTATCAAATCCGCGCCAATGAGTCTGATTCTCCAGGGTACACGTGGAAAGTCGCATCTTTTTAATATACTGGATACACCAGGACATGTCAACTTCGTCGACGAAGTGGCGGCATCATTACGGCTTGTGGATGGTGTTGTTCTAGTCGTTGACGTCGTCGAAGGTGTCCAGATTAATACTGAGAAAATTATCAGATATGCAGTACTTGAAGATCTTCCATTGACTCTGGTAGTCAATAAGATGGACAGGCTGGTACTTGAGCTGAAGTTGCCGCCGACAGATGCGTACTTCAAGCTCAAACACGTGATAGAGGAAGTGAATACTGTCATCGAGAATACACGGCCTGGTCAGGGTGAGAAGAGAAGGTTAAGTCCGGAGAAGGGAAATGTGGCTTTCGCATGCAGTAGCATGGGGTGGATATTCACATTGCCTTCCTTTGCCCGGATGTACGCAGAGAGCTATCCTGATCTAAATCCCAAAGATTTCAGCGTTCGATTATGGGGAGACATCTTTTTCAATCCTAAGAGGAGATCTTTTACACGGAAAGGGACTGAAGAACAATCAAAGCGAACCTTTGTCAAGTTCGTTCTGGAACCAATATATAAGTTGTACTCCCATACAATCAGCGAAAGCCCAGAAGATTTGAAGCAGACACTAGAAACTCTAGGCATATTTTTGAAGCCTTCTCAATATAAGACCGACGCAAAGGACCTTTTGAAAAAGGTGTGCGAGCAGTTCTTTGGGGCAGCAGAAGGCTTCGTTGATATGGTGGTTGAGCATGTACCTTCCCCAGAAGCAGGCGCACAAAAGAAGTTGGATCGTTACTATACTGGACCTACGGATACGAAGACCGCGGCTGCAATTGCAAATTGCGACCAAGACGGTCCATTAGTAGTTCAAATTACCAAGCTGTTCAACACGCCGGATGCTTCAAGCTTTTACTCTTTCGGCAGAGTCATGAGCGGAATCGCCAAAGCTGGACAACAAGTCCGAGTATTGGGAGAAGGCTACACTATAGATGACGAGGAGGATATGACTGTTTCGACAATCTCTGACACTTGGATTGCTGAATCAAGGTACAACATCCCAACAAGTGGTGTACCAGCAGGGAATTGGGTACTGCTCAGCGGCATCGACAATTCCATTGTGAAGACAGCCACCTTGGTACCGCCAAAACTGCCGGATGATGAGGATGCTTATATTTTCAAGCCGGTCAAGCACTTCACTGAGTCAGTGTTCAAAGTAGCGGTCGAACCAATCAACCCTTCCGAATTACCTAAGATGCTGGATGGATTGAGGAAGGTCAATAAAAGCTACCCTCTCATTACCACTAAAGTTGAAGAATCAGGGGAGCACGTTATACTCGGCACTGGAGAATTATACATGGACTGCGTCCTACATGACCTACGTAGACTCTACTCCGAGATGGAGGTGAAAGTATCTGATCCAGTGACGAGGTTCTGCGAGACTGTCGTCGAAACTTCGGCAATCATGTGCTACGCGATTACGCCCAACAAGAAGAATAAGATCACAATGGTCGCCGAACCACTAGACGATGGGATCGCAGAGGATATCGAAAGTGGTAGAGTCAACATTAAAGATCCGATTCGAAAGGTGGGTCAATTCTTTGAAGAGAACTACGATTGGGACAAGCTAGCTGCAAGGAGCATTTGGGCATTCGGCCCGGATGAGATGGGACCAAACATATTACAAGATGATACCCTTCCCTCGCAAGTTGACAAAAAGCTGCTCAACACGGTCCGCGACAGCGTTCGGCAGGGTTTCAGCTGGGGCACTCGAGAAGGTCCCTTATGTGAAGAACGTGAGCTATTCCTTTCCGTAATCCACTAACCCTTCGCCGTGTTGTACTAATTCGAACATAGCAATCCGCAACACCAAATTCAAGCTCACTGACATCTCTCTTGCTACCGACTCAATATCACGAGGTGGTGGGCAAATCATCCCCACCACCCGCCGTGCTCTCTACTCATCATTCCTCACCGCATCTCCTCGCCTCCTTGAACCACTCTACACTGTATCCATGACCGGTCCCGCAGATTCCGTATCAGCCCTATACACAGTCCTCTCCCGGCGAAGGGGACACGTTCTTTCTGATGGACCCATAGCTGGTACACCGCTTTATGGTGTACGGGGTCTTGTGCCAGTCATTGACAGCTTTGGGTTCGAAACCGATGTCCGTATTCATACTCAAGGGCAGGCTATGGTTAGTTTGGTGTTTGATCGTTGGAGCGTTGTGCCGGGTGATCCGCTTGATAAGGAAGCTAAGACCAGGCCGCTTGAGATGGCGAATGCCATGGCCACGGCCAGGGACTTTGTCTTGAAGACTAGGAGGAGGAAAGGTCTGAGTGAGGATGTGAGCGTGGGCAAGTTCTTGGAGCCTGATTTATGGAAATCGTTGAAAGACGGAGGTGTGCTGGATGGTTAGATGTACAGATATGTGACTGGATCGACGGAACGCTGCCCACGAAGGCTTTCTGTACTTCGCGTAAATCATCCATGGAAAATATGCGGGCGATAATCTCGTATCGCCTTCCAGCCTATCCTCGCAATCCTTGCTGCAAAGCACCTTCTGTTTACATACTTAATCGTACGGTCCCGGCTCAGCCCTATCCCAAAGCTTTTCCTTCCAACTGGGCCGACACAAAGCTCATCCACACCGATGGTCGAAGTGTGATAGACTCGCCTATCCTATGAGACCTGACTGCGTGGTGAAGACGATGATTGCATCAAAGTTGGAGGATCGTTACGGTCCTGGTCTAACTATCCGAGGAAATAGTCTTTGTTTGCTGTCGTGCTGGATGGTGGAATGGGCTCGAGTCCTTGCTCTGGCTGAAGTTCTAGGCCCATTATAGTCAATTACATTGCGACTAGAGAATGAAAGTGCAGGGTTATGGTCATCATTGCTCCGATTTGCATGCCATCGGTAACCAATGATTCTTCCCCATGGCCTGATCTGATTCTGTTGTCGCAACTTCTCCTGCTTTCTGGCGGTCTTGCTCTTGCTTCAACGTCTCGAGTAGGGGCTCACATCGTTGTTCAAATTTTCCTTCACGGCTATAGATGACGATTTGCGAATCTCTAAGCAAGCGACACCACTGGCGGCGAAGCGTCCCAGACAAGGCTGACGTTCAAACCCATTACTCTTTGCGAAAGCGGGGTACCGATACTCCAGGTCATGGCTGATCCTCTCTCCGTCGTTGCTGTCATAACTGGCGTGGTCGAATTGGCCGACATGGTTTTTGATCGAACTTCTCATTATGTCAAAACTGTCAAGCGAGGACACAAGGAAAGATCAGATCTCAACGAGGAAGTTGGTGCTTTGCTCGGTATTCTGAGCAGGCTCCAGCGACTATCTCGTGTAATGGAAGCGAAAGAAGACGATGGAGGCTGCAAGCCTTTCCTACAAGCCCAGCACTTATACAATTGTCGCAAGACGCTTCTGACCATCAAATCCAAGATCGACGCGTACGAAGATCGTGCCAATGCAAAGGGGTACCATGCAGTAATTTCCTTTTTGAAACCCCTCCGGTGGCCATTCACTTCATCTGAGGTGGGAGATCTGCTCGTGCAGATCGAAAGACATAAAGCAACTCTCTCGGTGGCTTTGACAGCCGATGGGTTATCTGGTGTTCTGCAGGCACTGTCAACGCAAGATAAGATTTGTGAGACCGTCCATGGCATCAAGAGCGAATCGAACCGAGTCGCTCTGAACGACCAACGTCGGCGAATTTTGGACTCCTTCGGGTCTACTGACCCTAGAAAGAATCACGATATGAGTCTCAAGCTTTGGCGCCCTTCCACTGGTTTGTGGTTGACGGAAGGCACAAAGTTTCGAGGCTGGCTTACAGGTAAGACTGCAAAAAATCTTTGGTGTTATGGCATCCCAGGATCAGGCAAGACGGTGTTAGCTTCGGCTGTAATCGAAAAAGTTCAACAACGGTGCAGTCGTAGCGTTGCGGCCGCTTATTTTTACTGCGATTATAAAGAGGTAAAGACTCAAGACCCAGCCAACATCCTAGGATCTTTAGCGAAGCAGCTGATACCCAGAGCGAGCGATGCTTCAAGAAATCTGAGGAATTCTATGATGTACACCATTCAGGAAAACAACTATCCGCTTCCTACCGTTCCGATGAGCTCCGGGACCTTATTTTACAGATGTCCTCATTCTTCGACCAAACCATGATAGTTGTTGATGGTCTTGATGAATGCGGTAAGGACACCTCAATAGTTGTCGAGCTTCTCTCGAGTCTCAGCAAAAGCGAAACCTCGAATGTGCAGACACTCTTCTTCAGCAGAGACGAGATTGAAATCAGGGAGACCTTGACTGACTATACTCCGATCTCCATTGCCGCCGATAAGGGTGATCTTCAGCTGTATGTTGCGGCGGAACTCGCCATTAGAACGGAAAGGAGAAAAATCCACATCAAGAACCCGTCCATAAGGGAGCATATCATGGACCGGTTAGTTAATGGTGCAAATGGGATGTAAGTCTTCCATCTCACCGCGTCTGTCGCGAAGCTGCTCCAACAGCTGACACGAAACTTGTGAACCGTTAGGTTCCGGTGGGCGGCATGTCAAATAGACTATTTGTGTGACCTACCGGATGACCGTGAACGTTGTGACGCTCTCGAAACTCTCCCCCCTGATCTGAAATCCACCTATGAGCGGATATTAAGACGTGTCAATGGGCAGCACGTCTCCATCCAGCGCTTAGTCCAGCGAACACTCCGGTGGCTGGTTGTTGCGAGAGGGGATTTTACCAGGTACCTTACCATCGGTGCTTTGGGAGAAGCTTTATCTATGAAGGATGCCATTCCAAAATTGGATCGTGATGCTGTCCCAGACGAATTTGTAATTTTACGTTGGTGTAGTAGCCTAGTGCGCAAGTCAGCGTCTGGCTTAGACCTTGAATTGGCCCACTTTACAGTCAAAGAGTTCTTACTAGGCATTAATTGCGACAGCGAATTTGCCACCTATCGTGTTGATGTAGAAGAGAGTGGACTGGAATTGGGAAAGATTTGTCTGACATACCTTACTCTGCAAGACTTCAACTCAGGAGTTTCTTGGACCCGAGAGGCTCAACTAAAGAGGCTTCAAGAGTATGCATTTCGAAGTTATGCAATCAAACACTGGCTATTTCATGCGAGCGGCCATCTGGGAGACCCAGACCTACTCAGCTTAATCCAAAAACTTCTTGACCCATCAGAACCAGGGACCTTTACGACCTGGACTCACGATCACCAGTACTTTTTTGGAGAAAAAGTCCAGGGAGTATATGCTGCAGTAGCAACGCATACGCCCTTGCATTATGCGTCAGCGTTCGCTCTACCCGAAACTTGCAAGTGGCTTCTCGACTATGGATGTAAAGTCGACCATATGAGCTGGTTTGGTACTCCACTCCACCATGCTCTTAGCGGACCTACTTCACTGGTGAGGTATGACGGAGGTCGTAAGTTATACGAGGTTTCCGAAAGGCAAAAAGAGCGTAGACTCAAGGTGATCGATATTCTCCTGGAAGCTGGAGCAGATCCAAACGTTAAATCATCAAAAGGGGTCCCCCCACTTTATTATGCTTCTCAAGATCAAGACATAATCTTGCGACTGCTCCAAAGGGGTGCTCCAAAGGGTGTGAGAGAGGGTGCGAGAGAGGTTGCGAGAGACAATGTCGAGAAAGCGCAACTTAGAGAACGCCCCAATAGAAATTTGGAGCTTCTCTCGGGTGAGAGTAGTGGAGAAAATGATGATACAAGTGGGTGGGCGTTCTTACCTGGTGGCATTATTCAGAAGGACTTCGATTGGTAAGGGCGAACGATATCATCCGGACTGTTTGGACTTCGCTTCTCTTTGGGCGATTAATGGGAGACTCTTCAATCGGCCATACACGGAGAGTAGGCAGCTCGGATGGCGACGGAATGCGAAGATCCAGAAACATAATAAAATTGGAACGCGGTCAGGCATACTATTTGTTAGCAACGCGAATCTTTTTCCTATTCTTCCTTACCAGCTCCGAATTCAGTTTTATTTAATCGGATCATGCATTCCAATAAGCTACGGAATTCAATTAAAATTCATTTCTTTCCTGTTTTTCCAATTCAGGCGGAACGTGTCAATCCCACTTGCGTTTTGTAATTTTACGAATTTATGACAAAATGATAAATCCATCCATTCTGCAGGGCCTATATGTATAAGCACCCCACGAAACCATAGAAATACATACACACGCACATCCACCGCATGATCATGAGAAAATACCACATCATGTCTGTAATTATCCTGATAGGAAAGAAATACACCGCCATGCCTTTTGGAACAGCGTAGCGTGTCGTGCCCCTGATATTGTGAACTGAAAACCTGTTTCCTTCCTTACTCCAATGCTTTGCATCCATATGTTATTCCAAGCAACAACAAGATGCCGCCAAGCTTGCAAAAGATGTAATCCCCTTTTCCATTCAACGAACGCCAAGGCGAAATGCATGCGTTACATGCCAATGCTATATGTTTCTCAAGTCCCGCCCATAACCTCGTCACCATCATCAGCAGTCCCGTCGCTCTGTTGTCCAGCATCTCCGTTCCTTACACTAGCAGGTCCGTCCTGGATCCAGCGTTTATACTCCTCGTTATCTTCATCTAGCTTGTCGCCCTCGATCTCCGAAAGCAAAATCCCCTTTTCGCCAAACAGTTTGGCGAATTTTTCTTTCCGCTCCTTGCTAGCTTCCTCGTACGCGCTCAGCCCTCTCTTCCTGACAGGGACGTTGTGCACAAACCACTCCTCTGTATCAGGGTCATATAAGATGTGGTAGCTATTTGGTGATATCCTCATGACGAGAGCGTCTTCGTTCCACTGCGGGTTGCCATACACGTTGTTGTAGTCCTCATCATCGCCAAGCGGAGCAGGCATGTTGCGTTTGAGGAAAGGCCAGTGGAGCTTCTCAAGGGGAATGCCCTCTGTAACGTCGCGCATTGAGAAGGTAGAGATGTAGTAGGACCAGCGAGCGTGGGAGGCGAGCTCATCGGACTCGTAGGTCTTGTCGTCCTTTTTGAAGATTTGGAGGGTTACGGATCTCGTTGAGCGAGTCTAGGTAGGAGGATTAGTGACGGATGTGCAAACGGAACTGCATAAAGGAACTTACGTATCGAATCCGGTAGATGTCACCGTCTTTAGTAAGCTTTTCCACTTGCTTTCGATAGGTCAGCTCCGCCTGATGGGTCGTCTCGTCATCTTTGCGATCCTTATAGAAAAGATTGATGATATCAAGACTCTTGTCCTTGTTGTCGCTGACCAAAATCTGTAGAGCAAATCTGAGGAGAGCAGCAAGCATCTTGTCAAAGCTGTAGAGTTGCCACCCACTCTCGATGTAGAAGCGACGCAGGGTCTCCTCGAGCTGTGGAGCATCCATTTCTTGTTTGACAACATCCTCGCACATGGCCAGAATTTGACGGTAGTAATTTGCAGAAGGACTGGTATCCGCAAAGTAATCCGATGGCTTTTTCTCAACAAGGCCAAGTTCATGAGCAGTCTTCGCCATCTTGGCACGCTGAACATCCTCATGGACATGTTTTTCATTGCTCTTGATGTTGCTAAGCCTCGCGTAAAGCATCTCAAACATCCTGAAGAAGCAATATATGTTCAAGCTTGCATAGAGATGGAAGTCGTCCCGTTTGAAGGGCACATTGAGATCAGCGGTCTTGTTGCCAGTGGATGGATGGTTCATCCAGCGATGCTCGGTTTCATCGACGCGGGTTGGGTTTTCAGTTGGTGTGCCAGTCGATGCTGGAGTATCTTCGTCATTAGAATGGATGTCTGGAGTTGTCTCTTTGCTTTCCAGAACACTATCCTCCTTCTGGCCTTGTCGGCCACGCTCGAGAACTCCCCGTAAGAGGTTTGACTTCCTAACATTGCCTGGTCGGCGATTTCGTCCGCCGCTTGCATCGTCATTATTGGCTGCGTCGTCCTCAGCTTCCTCATTTGGCGGTGTGGCGTCATCTATGTCGCTCATCCTGGCCTGGAAAGTATCGCGATCGATGTCGAAGAATGTGGGAATAAAGGTCTTAATAAAGGTCTCGAGTCTTGTCTTGTCAACCTCGTTGGCAGGATACAGGTAGTGTAGATGGGTCAAGATGAGGTGACAGGCGTCATAGATGACATCCACATCATCAAACTTGTACTTGAACTGGTACTTGGGCACATTGTTCCAAGGTGCAATGCGTTGGCGCCGTTGCTCCTCATACCTCACTTGGATTTCAGTCTGCAGGACCTTTGGCTGGAATTGTCGCTTATCGGCGCTCTTCACGTTGATCCCTTGGTGATCTAGGCTTTTCCAGAAGATCTTGTTCGTCTGTTCTCGCCAGACCTTCTCCCACTCTCGCTGGAAATTGACGTCAGACAGAAATTTCAAGGTTATCCCCAAGCCGACTTACCTGGCTCGCTTTCCACTCTTCTGCTTTCATCTTAAGCCTGCCCAAGACCACTGGAAGTACAGCACTTGGCCTCTTGAACATATCCTCAATAACCTTACAACCACGCTCGCGGTCGTAGATCTTCTTAATCACGCGCTGGTAGATGGTTTCGCTCTGACCACCGATGCCAGCCGGCAATACAAAATTGAATTTCTCAGCTGGGGGCAGGTTCGCCAGCTGTTGCGCTATCGGCTCCATTAGCTGGATGGTCCTCGTACACGCCTCGATATTGATATCATAGTCATGGCGCTCCTCTTCGATGCGATGTAATGATTCCTCGAAGGTATTCTTGCGATGCGCAATGAAACCAGAATCCTCAGAAGCCCAGGTAGGATGAGATACCCATTCGTCGTTGAGGACTTTGTAACACATTTCATCTCGTCCACTGCAGTGTCGAAGGCGTTCTCGCTTCGGTAACAATCGATAGCTGGGTCCCAGGCCCCGGCAATTGCTCAAGACGACTTTATCGCCCGGAATCTTGGGAAGGTTCTCAATGATCTCGTCGCGACCGTCATATTTGATAAAGGCCTTGAACCAGTTCATGAGCTCATTGTTGCCTCCCATAAAGCCATGAGCTTTGTGCATCAGTAGATTTTTGTCGATCAATTCCTGTACGAAAAGGTTGCAAAGCTTGAGGAATTCGTTGTAGGTTTTCTTGTCCCCTACGAATTTCTTGACTCGGTCGAAGAATGCTAGCTGGTCAGAAATGCTTCCAACATCTTTTATAGGGGGCATAGGCGTCGGTAGGCTTGGGACAAGCGTCGGTGAAACAGGTGGGATCTCAGGTACTGCAGGCTTAGCAGGCTCAACTCGGGCGCGCTAAGGATATGGTAGTTAGCACTGTACTCAAGCTAGATAGGGACGGCATGAAAGTGATTGGATCGCTCCCAGGGAGTTTTATGTTTCTTGGAGCTGAGGTAGCAGGTACAGAGAGAGGAACGGCGGTGTAATCCAGAGCGCCGTGCAGAATGCGTGACGTAGTGGCTTTCCTGTTGCCAGGCATAGGAAAGAAGGGGTGGCGGGTGTTTACAAAAATGAAAACAACTCACCTTGTTCGCATTGCCTCTCCCCACACCATTTCTAATGTTTTGACCACTCGTACCTACGCCGGGATCGATAGCTGCTGCTCCACCAGTCATCTGCGACCCTGGCCCGCCTCGACGTTTCTTATTTTCCACCTTCGTCGCTGATGGAGGCGCAAAATTGCCCACTGGGGGCATCTTCATCTCAGGCCGTGGAGTCTGCATTTGAGTCTGAACTGAGCCAGGGCCATATTCCCCACGAACGTTGCTGAGCATAGCGGCATCTTCTGCTTGTTTCGCAGCCGCCTGCGCTTTTGCTTGTGCTGCAGACTCTGGCAAGAATTGCTTGAAGTCCTCCAAAAGATCCGGAGCGGAATTGAAAAGTTGCGTTACTTGCGCATACACATCTTGGATGGGCTTGGACTCCTTCTGATATGTTTGGAGTATTTCGAGGAACTGTTTGTAGATTTCGGGTTGCGTCGCAAAGCGATTCTGCAACCAATCAGTGTCATTCGTCAAGCGTTGTTGCACGCTCTTTTTTTTAGATCCTCACCTTAATTTTGTTGACATATCCGATAGCATGATTGAATTCTACAGGGCCTCTCCTTTCCATGCCAAGCTGAACACTTGAATTCATTGCTGCATTGCTCAGTCCTGCCGCTGCTTGACCAAGAGTTGCCTGACCTGCACTTGGTGAGACTTGAGCAAGAGTTTGACGTCCGGGAACGCCATTGGTCGCGACGGCCGAGACTGCGTTGGAAAGATGCGATACACCTCGCTGTTCTTGCTGATGTGCGATTAGTGCTGCTTCTGAGACGGCGCCTTGTTCGTCTCGCTCGTAAGGGCCTCCATTCTCATTGCCCATGTTTACTTGGCCAGGGAACAATGCCTGCCCACCTTGGCGAGCAAGAAGGCTTCCAGGTGGGTCTTCATCATGTTGCGAATTTGACCATTCACCATTGGCCTGCGAACTATCCTGAAAGATACCTTGTCGTATGTTTTCGATCACATTAAGATCGTTAGGTCCGCTATTGATCCTATTCTGGGCAGAAGGCATTTGGGACACTGTTGTACCCATCGGAGTCGTAACTCGGATAGCGTTAGGGTCATCCCTGGTCCCACATTCGATCCGATAGCCCGGTGGCAAGAACGTGTTAAAGCCTTGGATGAGCTCTGGGTGACCGGCGAACAGGGAAGACACCCGGTCAATGACACCAGGAGTATCGATGCTACAGAAATGATTAATAAAGCAGCACCACGCCAGTGGCTCGAGGTTGGGAGACGTACGCTTGACTTTTGAAATCCTTCATAATATCCAGGAATTGATTGTATACATCAGGCTGATGTTGAAACCGAACCTTGACTTGGTCTAGATAGCTCAAAGCATCCTGTGAGGTCATTAGTCTATGATTTCAAAGCCTTGGACATATATCCTCTGCTATCGGTGAAAGAGGGTGGGTGTAGTCATGAATTTGGTATGCGGAAAATTCCAAATCAGAAGAGAAAGGAGCACGTACATTCAAGATAGGCTGCTGCCCCTGCGAAAGCGCAGGCACACCATTTGGTAACTGCTGGGGAGTCACGGCGTTGCTGAAGCCTAGGAGATTCTGAGGAGGTATTGGTTGCTGTACTTGCTGGACGAAAGGTCGCAGTGAGTTGTCGCTGGCTGTTTGGACACTGTTGCCAAACACATTACCAGGCCCACTAGGAGCTCCAAGTAGAGCTTGGGGTGGAGGAGGAGCGGTGCCAATACCAGGATGTTGATCGTTCAAGATGCCATTAGGTCCATGGAGAGTCGCTGGCACTCTTGAAGCTACAGGTTGTTGGATGGGGACAGCGGCAGCGTGATTCTCCCGAGGGGATTGGTGCTGCTCCCGTTGCTGCTGCTCCCGTTGCTGCTGCTCCCGTTGCTGCTGCTCGCGTTGTTGCTGCTCTCTTTGCTGCTGTTCTCGTTGCTGTTGCTCTCGTTGCTGCTGTTCTCGTTGCTGTTGCTCCTGTTGCTGATGTAGTATTTCACTCTCCTGATCGTATCGTCGCTGCTGTGCAAGCTCCTGCTGCATTTGCTGCTCCCTGAGCCTTTCTCTCTCGAAGTTTTGTTCTGCACTGAAAGCCGCTTGAGGCGATTGCTGCTGCTGTTGTAGTGATGGGCCCAATGTCGGCAAGGAGTATCCTGGAGCTTGGACGGCATGATGTTGCACAGCTGTGGGAGATTGTTGCTGTTGGGCAGGAGGCGGTCCGCGCCCGGGCTGCAAAGGTTGTACTTGTGGTAGGCCTGGAGGGTTTGGGAGGCTGTGGCCATTCGACTGGCTTGCAAAGAAAGGCCCTGGGCAAAAGGGTGTTAACAGCTGTCCAGGCTGCTCCCGTAGCATTGGGGTCTGCTCTATTTTGCTACATGGAGAGTACTTACCTGACTGATGTAGTATAGACGGACCGTTCATCTGAGACGGTGGTGGTTGGTGCATGGGTTGGGACTGTGTCGGCCTAGAACAAAGTTTTGTCAATAACGGAGTTTCAGAGATTGTATGTTGGGGTTGTTTGCTATGCGCGGGTGTTGAAAACCGGAAACGAGACCGTACCCAAAAGCTCCCGGCTGTCTCTGCTGTCCTTGTGTATGTTCATTGTTTGCTGGAGGGGGAGCGCCTCCAGGCCCAGGTGGCCAGCCGTTGCTGTTTTGAGGGTTCATCGTGGAGACTGCAGCCCTCTAAAGCATGCTCTTAGCGTACTTCTGGATGGTACAAGATCTCATGGATCAGATAGGGTACCTTGTTGTATGGGAGCGAGCTATCAGTCACAGCTCCATCGAAAAGGACAATAGGATTGCTTCAACACCGTGCCCCGATTTGCGCCTCTCACGTGCGCTACAGGACTTGCGCTCGTGTCTGACTAAGACGGCGAAGTGAGTATGGCAATGAATGGGTAAAGTTAGTGGTGGTACAAGAGATAATGGAAGCGTTGTGGTATGGTTAAGCTGGGGTCAGGAGTTAACTACCACGTCCGAGTGGGCAGAAAGCGAATGCACAGCGTCACTGGCCAAATGATCGACGTCACGCTAAGAGCTGTCTCTTCCATTCTCGTTCTAGGCTCAGAGCTTGGCATCTCATTCGGATCCTGTACCTCACCTACCTGCATGATTTAACGTCTTAAGAATTGGAGAGACCTTTACCAGAATGCGCAACTTGTACATGCTGGGTGGTCTATACAAGTGCCGCTTCTAGGTTCGCCTATGTTGAAGCTGTGTCCGGGCTGGACGGCATTGAAATCTCACTATCAACGGGCAGCGACTGGTCTATGGTAATGAACATTGTTAGATCATGTTTCGAGTACGAACAGATAGCGCAGACTATGACAACGCCTGAATCGAAGCCAGAGCCCCACAGTAGCATCGCTACCCCATCTCTGGACCTTTGCGGGTAGCTGTATTTAATTTAGTGGATAAATCATCAAGTCGTCACCATAAAACGTATCTAATCCCTACGCTCAAGCGTAGTTCAAGCACTGCTTCAACATCCAGACCTCTCCATTCGAAACCCGGCTCGCTATACTCGAAACCTCAATGTTTCCAGGTTGGATCTGCATCTTATCAGCATGGCCACCAATTGCAGCGACTTCTAACGTCCGCAGTTTTCAGGAATACATACTATTCTGTCCCCATCCCTACTCTCCCACCAAACCTTCCCACCACCCAACGTCTCGACCTTCTCGCCCTCCTTCCACGGACTAACAGGCACAATGTGCGCCTCTGAAAACCTTCTCAAATTCCTATGTGCCCTATTCTCCCCACTCTGGCCCTCATAAGCCTTCTCACCCAGCGCACTGTAATCTTCTGGATCCTCCCATGGCTTCCGTGGTAGCTTCTGCAGCGCAGAATTCAGCGGTGCAAGCACGGTAGTGTTCTGTTTCTCATCGGTTAAGCGCTTGGAGATCGTGTCGATGTCTCGAGTGAAGCCGGCGAAGATATTGATAGCGCGCTCTTTGCCGATAACGTCGGAGATGCTGAGACTGTCTGACCCGGCGCTGGGCTCGTCGTCTTTGGGGGGAGGAACGAGGATGTTGGGGATGTTCATGATGGGGTTCTGGGTGTCACGCGATGCAGCTTTGTCGGGGTTGTTGCGGAAAAAATCTGGAAGGAGGAGTTGCGTGGAGGCGATGGAGGCTTGAAGAGATACGGTAAGGAGAAGGACTGATGCTGAGGTCTTCATCTTGCCATAAGGTGTTACTACGCAGTATTATCCTACCAGTTGAAAGGTGCAACTATGACGTGAAGCAGCAGGCGGTGGCCGGGCTAAAAAGTGCGGTGGATAAAACCAATTCTACTACAACACATGTGTCGTTGTATCATATATGTGGGCGCGCTGAGGACCCGATCTCACAAGTTCTATCTTCCAGCTATATCGAAATCATAAAACACCAAAGTATATGGTTTCATTGCCAATCCATCTTGTTGGCTTAGCGGGTAGCGATATATGTAGCTAACGTGAATTTACATGACTTACATTGCACTCAATCATAACAGCGCTCGTAGGATCGCTAAAATCAAGATCTCCTCAATGGTGTCCGAGAATCGTATCTCCTGCAACCATCGCTGCTAGTTGACCGTGTGCCCTGAGAGCAAGGCTTCCTCAAACCGAATTCCCTTTTGACCGAAATCCCTTTTGTCTGATTAAGCCACATACAGTGGGGATTGACACCAAAAAGCCCAAAATGCGCTGATACCAAACGCCATCTCAAATAAAGCTTGTTATGACATATATGGGTATCTTGTAGAGACAATGGCAATATTATCGTCATCCTATCTCGGTCCTCCCTCCAGCTGACTTGGCGTAGGGTCGCCAGCAGCGCTTATTTCTGGAGCTCCTCCCGCAGCTGGGCTTTCATTGGTATTACGATTCCTCCTGAATGGAATGCGAACGTTGGGTATTAAGGGAGTCCAACCCCGCATCGTCGACCTCCACGTGCTTGGCTGCGTGTTGTCTCCACTCATAGCAGCAGTACTCGGATGTCGACTGGCTCCCACACGTCGTGGATGTCGCGATAGACGTTGTGTGGGGAAAGAGTAACGATCCCTAACGTTCTCATCATTGAACGACGTCATGAAGCGTCCCGGAAGTAACATCCTTGCCCTGCCGTCACGATGGCCCATGAATGCGTATTGGGGTGGATGTGGCATGTCCATTCGACCAGTGCCAAGTCGGCGACCGGCTTGTCGATCAGCATCTGCGACTGCCTCGCCTTCTGGACGAGGCTTGGGTACGTAATAATCGGCTTTGCAGAGCGGGCAGCAAGCCCGGCGACTGGTGAGCCATGGATCTAGACAGCTTGCGTGGAAAGCATGACCACAGGATAGTCCACGGACATCGTCATCATCTTCAAGAGTATCCAAACATATTGCACAGGAGTCACCGGGATTGGCAAGCATTTCCGCGGGGACGGCCATCTGGATCTGGTCATCATCGTCCATGTCGTCCTCTGCCTGTTCTTCTGATTTGCTAGTGGACGCATCGGTTGATTTTGACTTGGACACTGCTTGTTCTGTGCCTTTGTAGGTTTTGATCTCTTGCTCGTTTTCTGGCATACTTGATTGAGGCTCTTCTGAAGCTGGGATGACCTCTTGAGCTTTTGCAGATTCTGGACTATTCTCATCCTCTTCTGACACCCTACGCTCCGATGGAGTATCTGGTCTGGGAACTTCGGCTGATTTTCTAGTCATCGGAATTGCACCTTCTGCGTTCCTTAGGCTAGCAGCTCGACTAGCCGTGGGAGCGGCAACACCACCAGCGGTAGGTAGGCCTTCCTCAGCGCGTGAAGTCATCCAAGCCTTATATTTCATCAGTGGGAATCGCTCGTTGACCTCCTCCATGGACATCAGCTTTTTCTCCCGCCTTCGTCTGTGTGTCCGAGGGATGGCTGTCATGTCTATCGGCTCGCCATTCTCATCTTGTTGTATGCGGCGATTCCTCTGATTATACCTAAAACAGTACTTGACACCGACGATGATCCTTGATTGAGTGTCAGCTAAGCCACGGTCGAAGTAGATAAATTTGTCCTCGCTACTTCCGGATGGATAGGCATACCATAGATTCGTAAAAACGACACCAAAGCCCAAAGCAACAAAGAAGAGCAGCGGAGAGCTAGTCGGACCCCCACCACCTCCACCGCTAGCAGCCGATGTTGTCGCTGCTGGCGAAGGCACCGAAGTTGTAGTTGTTGCCATTACGGACGTAGGAGAGGTGGAAGTCATAGTTGCTAACTGTAAAGAATGAGAATCATTATATCGGAAGAGATGGCTGACTCATACTGTCATTTGTGATCATGCAAGCAGCCATTCATTTGAAAGCGAAACCAAAAACTGCAGGTCCCAGCTGAGCGGAGCCGGCTAACGATGGGTAATGCTTAGCCCGGTGAATTGTGCAGTGAATTATAGTCGTCTCGCGTTCGACAGTCAGAGCATCGCAGCTTCCATTGAATCGTTGCTGTCCTGCGCGATATTAAACTCCGCTCTGTATAAGGAATAGATTAGTGGCAAGTTGGACGGGCGTGTACGAGTGTGGAGATGAGATGTGGTGACGCCGAGGATTTGGGATGGTACCGTGACGCTGTGCCGTTCTTGCCGTGCTTGATCTGCCGGATACGTAAAGCAGGATCCAGGAGTCGTCCTCAGCGTAAACAGTCGATGAGACTTTGCGAAAAGTTGATGACAATGATTATCAGACCATCGTTGCGAATGGTGGTCTGCCTCTCGTACGACAGCTGAGGAGGAGTGAGGTGGAGGACAGAAAAGGGTTGGCTACGGAAGGGTGTGAAGGCTGGTGGCGTAGCCGCAGCAGCCAATGGCAATGAAGGCTTACCAACCTATGGTGCATGTAGGAGTACGCTATTCTAAGGTAACGCAAGTCGCAACGCCGACTGGGAAAGCGAACGCGCCAGCCCAGCCTGGACTGTCCATCTAGAATCATCAGAGCACAAAGCCCTCAAGAAGATACGATTACGCTCACACCACGCTGCTTTGCTTTACATGCTCTATGTGGTCTTTGCAGCTATTCGTAGTGCGATAGAAGCAACAAAGTCAAAGCGACAGCGAACTGCTGATCACACATCCTTTCGGGCCTGGAAAAAACCCTGGATCTTGGGGGACATTTCTCCCTCTTGCCCTCTGTTTCTTCTGGCGGGCGAGGCGGGGTGGCTCGCAAAATTCGCTGATTCGTTGGCGGCATCGCCACTACTTACTCCCACAATCTTTAGCGCTATCACAGGTCGCCAGATACAGTATCACTTTTGACGCTTACGCCAGACCACGATCAGGATGGCTGATAGCAATGGCAAGGCTGCCAATCCAGTAGTCTTTTTCGATGTCGCTCTTGGAGGTAAGCATGTGAGAATGCCAGTGACAATGTGAATATGCATCGTCCAAATCTTTCCTGTTCAATCAAGTCCGTGTGTTGTGTAGCACGCAACGTGGATTCGGAACTTTTGAGCATTGCACTCATATTGGTACTTCTCTAGGAGAACCTTTGGGCCGTATCAAGATGGAGCTCTTCGCGGATGTAACGCCAAAGACGGCAGAGAACTTCCGCCAATATTGTACTGGAGAGACCAAAAATGCCCAGGGCCGACCTCAAGGCTACAAAAGTAGCAAATTTCACCGAGTCGTTAGTAGCCTATGCCACGGCGTGCCTTGAGAGAGCCACAAAGAAGCCTGTCTAAAACCCACTTATAGATTAGAGACTTTATGATACAAGGGGGAGACTTCCTCAACGGCGATGGAACTGGAAGCACCACTATCTACGGTACAAAGGCATTTCCCGATGAAAATTTCAACATCAAGCACGATACCCCTGGACTCTTAAGCATGGCTGTTGGTTATCTCTAGCATTCCTCTGGGTAGGAAGTTTTATAGTAGCTCATTGTTTACCATCTTCCAGAACTCGGGGCCGAATACAAACGGCTGCCAATTCTTTATCACCACCGTAAGCTTGTTTCTTCTACCAATATGGGCTGTCTGCTTATGTCACCTAGGTTCCCACTCCCTTCCTGAATGGGAAGCACGTCGTCTTTGGTAAGGTCATTGACGGGATGGACGTGGTGCGTAAGATTGAGAACACGCGCGTGCGAGGTGAGAGCAAGCCTGTTACAGATGTTGTCATCGCGCAGTGTGGTGAGATGTGAGAGCCTTCGCTCTCAATGACATGAAGGTCGCAGATTCTATAGCAATAGATGAGTGGATGGGCAATAGGTTGGAATGTCCCAACTTAGCTTCAGACTACGCTGGCTCACTTTTGCATCCAGACCATACGGAGCGCAGCTTAACAGGACCATCTTGGTGCATATATCAATAGGCCGCACAGAAGCAAATTTAAACCCTCTCCAAGAATACTTCATATGCGTTTCTCCTCCCATATACGAGCTGCCATTTATCGCAAAGCGATAATCATCGCTGAAATGCCAGTCCATTTCTTTGTACTATGCTCTGTTGAATGCCATGTTGTAATCTTTAAGAGACTCTCGGGTCGAAGCATCCAGTAGACAGTGTCTCCAATGACGATGGTAGACCTACGGTCATCCTTTTTGTACAAACTCTGACCTCACCAAGCACTCCTTACTCTGGTAGGCAAGATACAGCATAGCTTGATGATGGCATAGCGCTGATAGCGGCAATAGGCCCAGGAAGAAACACAGTGAGTGGCATTCCAGGAGCAGATTGACAGAGCATATCTAGCAACCACAAACATATACGCACTCTCCCCTTCCACAATAACACATATACTAACCCACCGCATTTCATAATCACCATCTCCATAACCCTCCCCAGCATTCCAAGCTAGCATACGCACACTCTTCAGCCACACACACACACACCTCCCTCCTCACATATATTAAAAGTCAGAAGGAACAACACCGAACTATGCTCGAATCAGGAACCACTGAGACGAAGACTCTGACCGCTAGGCTCAACAAATAGAGTTGAAAAGAAATGGGCATTGTATCTATCAGCGCCTATCTAATAGAAAATTATTAGGGGAACTACTCCCAGTCCTTTGGTACGCATACTATCTCCCTCACCCACACAGACGATATTATAAGACTTCCGAACGCCCGGTAGATATAACTGCCAATTAGATTAATCAGCATTGCTACACGACACGCCACGACACATCTAAAGAAGACACTGAGATTGCGAGGAAACAAATGATATTCCAAGCTATGGATATGAGATACAAAAAGCTGAGCCCAGCCAGTCTCGGTGAGGGCTTTTGAGATACAGCGTCCAGGGGCACACCCAAGGAGTTTTCTGATCCATGTACTTTTAACAATAGGTAAACCCGGAGTTGGGTAAGGTATGAGAGAGTCAATGACTCAGCATGCTGAGTTGTTCTGGGTGCATAAAGTGACCCAGGGTTATGGTTCGCAGCCCCAGAAGCGATATGAATGGGAGCATGCGAGTAGATGATTCGGCTGGATAGGCGAGACTGAGAGATTATGGTTGGGTAGGAGGTTGAGTGGCTCTGGATTATCAATTCGAGGCGCTGGAAACGTACGATAGCCAATGACAGATATCTTTAAAAACCTTGATATTCGCTGCTGGGAATCGGATACATCCACACATTCGTAACTTGTCATACCTTCTCAACTCCGCTCGGCCACGACAATATACCGTTTCCTCACGCGAAAAAGTCACACGCTCGCCTTCTCCTTCTCCTTACCCCCAAAACTCAACACCCCAAACCCCTCCCTCAGCTTCCTAATCTTCCCCCTCGACTTCATGAACGTCTCAATTCCCACCGCGGCCGCATACGTGCTCCCGACTGCCGTCATTGACATATCGACGTGGCGCGACTGTAAGGACTTGATAAGTATATGGAGATTGTGTGAGGGCGTCTTGTAGTGGCCTGAGCGTGGTTGGAGGACTGGGTGTATGTTAGCGAAGGGGAGGAGAAGAAGGGGAGGGAGACGCACTTCTCAATTGCCCATCTCGAACGGTGATCAGGCCAGCCGCGGACGCTCGGGCGCCGTGGAGGAAGGACGAGTGCTGGAAGGCGCCTGGTTGCTTGATGCCAATGTAGAGGTTATTATGAACGTCCGCAACCTGCATAGAGAGTCAGTTAGGAGTATCCCCAATATTGTTCCCTCCTAGTCCTTACAAAGATCCACTTCTGCTTTTTCTTCTTCTCCTTCTTCTCTTTACCATCACCCGACTTCCAAAAGCTAAGCGAATGTCTCGGACCCGGAGACTTTGGGGTCTGGCCCTCCTGCACACTCTCGATCGAAGGGAACGCTTCTTTCCTCTCGTCGACCGGAGAAGCCGGGAGGGACATATTATTGTCCCCTTCACTATCCATCCCACTAGACGCACTCGATCCCCTCATATGCGCCGGGCGATGTGCCCACGCTGGTGCCGGATCCCCCACCCTCACAATCCCCTTCACACTGTCCCTCCACTTATCCGTCGTATCAACCCTCAGCCCATCTTTCCTCCAACACAATTTCCCCTCTTTATCAACAACAACCTCATATAACCTCCTGTCCTGCCTCCCTAAATACCTCACTTGCATTTTTTCTAGCCTCTCCCTCGAGCACTTCTCCAGCTCCACATTCTTGCCCTCGCCTTGGTCAAGCCAGTAGAAGAAGTTCTCTTTCGTAGAACTCTTCTTCCATTCGGCATGATACTTCCTTAGATTACTACCGTATCGATGTTTCACGTCCACCATTTCAAGGAAGTAGGAGAGGTCCATCTGTTTGGCTGATTTGGTACGCTCTTGCTTCTCAGCGAGGCGTTTACGGCGACGGGCCTCTTTTTGAGATGGCGTAACGGCATCATTGTCGGAGGAAGAGGAGAGAGAGGATTCTTCATCGCCGCCTGCGCGGCGGGCGATCTTGCCTATGCGCGACCATTGCTGATAAGCTCCGGAAGTGGAACGCTTGAGGCCATCGGAAGGGCTCTTGGGGGACAGTGGGCGTGGTGTGGTGAGGTTCTGATATTGAGCCTCTTTGACTGCCTAGGGGTAGATGTTAGCCAACCTCATAAGTGCGAGGTAGGAGGATATGAAAGTCCATACCTCAATCCATCTCGATGTCGGATCAAGGCTCAATCCTTGAAGCTCTCTCCGTGCTCGATGACCTCGGTAAGTGCGTTGGAGTGTCTTGGCGGCTGCAGCTTCCTTGCTCTCCGTATCAACCCCACCTTGGGGTTTCTGTATCTCTCTATGGTTCTTCAGATTCTCTTGCTCCTTCTTGTCCTGAACCTGGGCGATCGACTCCATGGTTCAGGAATGTGAAGAGACGCGCCTGTTGAGTTGCATGGTGGGGCTGGCATTGGACCGGGCTTGGCACCTTTGGCGTGGTCTTGACTGTTGTCTCTAGCTGGTGGAGTCTATGAAACGTTCCATTCCCATATCACCTAGTAGTGCAACGTGGGCTGCTCATGTGTGACCATGGGTCGGGCATTGACTTTGAATCTTAAGGAAGGTAGAGAGCGATATAATATCACCCAAAGGGTATGCGGGAAGAAGTGGGTACACCGTAGGCACAGAATACCGGTGTATTTAATACCGCAGTAGTTCTAGCGATCCTGAGGACAGGATCCTTCTGGATTTTATTTAGTTCCCGAAAGATTTTACCGGATTCATGCTTCATAAACACATCAACTGTCTACTTGTACTCGTACTCATAAACTGGTGAGTCGTGGCCCCGGCAGCCCACTGCTGGAGTTTGAATTGAATCGATTATACGAGTATACTTTACGCCAGTGCTTACGGGAGCGACGCAGCGTACTATCCTCGTCCCCCTTGGCAGGCGTTGGAGCGATTTTGACGATTTTGACTTGCGAAGGTTACCAGATCCTGTCTGCTTACTAATTTCCGGCAACGTTGCCGACCAGCCACTTTTCTGGTTTGTGTGCAAGAATAAGAGAATAGGTGGACTTTGCAAGTATACCCAGTGTGGCTGATACCTCTGGTGGTCAAGCTGGCTCTAGGGGTACCGACCTACAAGGTACTTTTAATGAGGTAGCTTGCGTGCCACTTAATTTCCACCGTGTCGCGTCCAGAGCATCCAAAACCGGTTTTGCACACTCAAATTACCGTATCTGTCGTCATTTAACCATTGAATTCATTTGGAGAATTCATAAAACAGCAAATGGCATCTGACAGTATAGATGTGATGATATTCGTGGTCATTTCACAGAGGCTACACCGCACACTTCAGCTCACCATACCCAAGGCGGAACTGAATGCTCCGACGGGGAAGGGATTGACAGTCCCTGCTTCAACACCCTCCCCCTTTCTTTCGCCTGATAGGTTCTTTTACAAGGCGGTCTGCATAAGCGGCTATAACCCCCCCTGTGCTCCCAGTCCATTACTCCACCGCTAATATTGGTCCCCGCTCTTTCGGGCTGCATGATCTCCCTGCTTCATACCCATCGACGATCCCCATACCCATGTCATAGCTCAAGCCCCCCCCCCAGCCAGCTTTAAGCCACCCGTACATGCCCTTTCCATTGGCGGACCGTCACTATGAAACCGGGGGCTCTGAGGAGAAGCTCAGGCATCGGTGACGCAATGCTCAATTTGAGAAGCTCGTCGCGTCGCGATGACCCTGTACCCCCGTCCAATTCCTGTTTGTTAGCCACAATTTGAGGCGCTCCCTCGTGTTGCAGGAGCTTCACTCTGAATGACGTAGCGCATAGGGGTCTCCCATAGCAATTCATAAAACAAGCTCTCAAATCAACAAAACCCCAGCCACTTCCCACACAATTTACTCGAAACTTTTTAATTCCTCTTACCCACCTCTGCCCTTGCATAATCTCTATCTAACCGTTTATGACAAACGAGAGGCCGCGTTCATCTGCATCGTACGCCTATTACTCTTTCCCTCCAACACCAGATCGAGCTTCTCCTCCTGAGAGCTCGAAAGCATCATCCAAATCCACCTCTCCCAAAACAGCACGTACATCTAAAAGCATGGCTCCATCACCTGCGGCGGGCAAGACGCCAGCAAAAGCCCCCACTACCCCAACAAAATCCGGTAAGAATCCTGCCTCCAGTTCAACATCGAAGCTCGGTCGAGCTTCGAGTGCTGGCGACTCAGACGATAGTACCACAAAGTCCGCGACTGATACTGCTAAAGGCGCTGGAAGTGCCGCAGAGTCAGCCAAGGACACTGCCGACACAAAGTCACCTAAGCTTCCACCAAGGCCTAAAGCTGGTGGCAGTGGCGCACCTGCTTCAGGGAGAAAGCCACCAAAGCTTGACAAGAAGGCCGCAGAAGACACCAAACAGCAGGCCCAAGACACTGCTGAAGAAGGCGGTGACAAAATCGACCTAAAAGACAACGACCCAGCTGAAGAAGCCGACAACGAAAGCGAAAACCCTGTAGGCAAAGTCAGTCAAGCAGGAAATGAAACAGGCGAAGAGGCTAGCTCTGCCGTCTCAACAGTCGAAGACGAAGGTGATGAGGCAGTCGGCGGCGCCAAAGAGAGCGCCGAAGAAGCTGCCGAAGACACTGACGTTCCCGATACAACAGAGGCTGAAGATACAGCCGAAGACGCGACTGGTGGCGCTACTGGCAAAGCTAAGGGCATTGCTGGCAAAGCAGGAAAAGGTGACGTCACAGGGGCTGCTGGTGATGCCAAAGAAGGTGCAGAAGAGACAGCAGGTGATGCCAAAGAAGGTGCAGAAGAGACAGCAGGTGATGCCAAAGAAGGTGCAGAAGAGACAGCAGGTGAAGCTAAAGACACTGCAGAAGAGACAGCAGGTGAAGCCAAGGACACTGCGGAAGAAGCTGCACCCGATGGTGTTGAAGACACAGCTGAAGAAACCGCCAATGGCGTCAAAGATACCGCCGAAGATGCCGCCGACGGTCTCCCAGATCTTTCAGTGCTGAAGGGTCTCAAAGTGGGTGAAGGTGGAGAGATCCTTGGCGCTGATGGTGAGCCATTAGGACAGCTCGACGAAGGTGATCCAGAAGATCTCGTTGGCCAAGAAATTGGTGACGATGGTGAGATCCTGGACGAAGATGGCGATGTCATTGGTCGCGCTAGTGTACTCCCTGACAAGGCAAAAGAGCTCGCCGAGAAAGGCAAAAAGCAACTGCCAGGTCTAAATGTTTTAGAAGGTCTTGAGGTTGATGAGAACGGAGACATTATGGGCCCCGATGGCAACCCTATCGGCAAACTTACAGAAGGCGACCCTGCAGATCTTGCTGGTATGACACTTAACGACAAGGGAGAGATCCTTGACGAGGATGGTGATGTTGTTGGTAGAGCCGAAGTCGTACCTGACGCTGCCGAGCATTTACAGGACGGCGTTGAGGGTGCCGCTGACGAGGCTGGCGAGGCCGCCGGCGAAGCTGGTGAGGCTGCTGGCGAAGCTGGCCAAGCAGCTGGAGGACTAACGCCAGATATCTCAATCCTTCAAGGCAAGAAAGTCAACAAAAAGGGCAAAATTCTTGACGAGGAGGGCGAGCCCATTGGTCAGCTTACTGAAGGTTCGGACGTCCAAGAATGTGCAGGCAAGATTCCTAATGAGAAGGGTCTTATCATAAACGACGATGGCGACATCATCGGCAAAGTCGAAGTTGTTCCTGGAGATGCCGCGAACGAGGCCATGAAGGCACTCCACCCCGAGCTCTTGGAAGAGGCGAAAGACACTGCAGAGGACGCGGCGGAAGATGTTGAAGAAGCCGCACCTGATGGGGAGGTTCCTCAGCTACCTGGTCTCGAGATCCTGGAAGGACTTAAGGTCAACAAGAAGGGTGAGGTCCTGAACGAAGACGGTGAGCCCATTGCCAGAGTCTCTGAAGGAGAGATTACCGAGCTTGCCGGCAAGAAGATCAACGACAAGGGCGAAGTTCTTGATAAAGATGGCAATGTCATTGGCAAAGTCGAATTGATCCCTGAGGCATTCCCCGAAGCAGAAGCCGAAGCACCCAAGCTCCCAGGACTCGACATCTTGGAAGGCCTAAAAGTCAACAAGAAGGGTGAGGTCGTTAATGAAGACGGCGAGCCTATTGCCCGCGTCTCAGAAGGCGAGCTAAAGGACCTTATTGGCAAAAAGATCAATGATAAGGGCGAGGTCCTTGATGCTGAGGGCAACGTCATCGGCAAAGTGGAGCTGATCCCAGAGGCGTTCCCCGATGCCGTACCGGAAGAGGAAGGACCAGACTTCTCAGGCGTCGAAGGCTACAAGGTTAACAAGAATGGCGAAGTTGTCAATGAAGATGGCGAGACCCTTGCCAAGCTGGTCGATGGCGAGCTTGAAGCCTGCCGAGGCAAGAAGGTCAACGAAAAGGGCGAAGTTGTGGACAAAGATGGCAATGTCATTGGCAAGGTCGAATTGATTCCTGCGGAAGGTGAAGGCGAAGCCGAAGCCGAGGAAGATGGGGGCCCACAACTGCCACCTCTTTCGATCTTGGAAGGCCTGAAGTGCAACAAGGCTGGAAAGGTTGTCGATGAGGAGGGTAATCCTGTTGGAGAGCTTATCGAGGGCGACGCCAAGAAGATCTCCAAGATGGGCGCCCTCTGTGATGCAGAAGGACAGTTCTGGGATGGTAAGGGACATGTTATTGGCCGGGCACAAACGCTGCCACAAGAAGAGAAAGAGGAGGAAGCACCATTCGCCGGTCTAGAGGGCTTGATCGTTGTTCCTGATGGATGGGTCGAAGATGAGAACCAAAACAAGGTTGGTATCCTGACCGAGGGCGATCCCAAGAAGCTTGTCGGCCGGGCTGTGGACGAGGATGGCGACGTCCTTGACAAGCGTGGCAATGTGGTCGGTCACGCTGACCGCTATGAAGAGCCTGAGGAGGAGGCTGAAGAGAAGCCCGATCTCTCCGTCCTCAAGGGATTGGCGGTTAACAAGCAGGGCAACGTCATTGGCCCCGAGGGTGTCCCCATTGGCCGACTAGTCGAGGGTAACGCCAAAGAGCTTGCTGGTCGGAAGTGTGATGAAGAGGGCCAGATTTGGAACGATTCCGGCAAGGTTATTGGCCGTTGTGAGCTCATCCCCGAAGATGAGCGTGAAGCTAAGCCAGAAGGTCCATTTGCCGGCCTCGAGGGCTGTGTCGTTGTCAAGGACGGTTGGGTTGAGGATGAAGATGGCAACGTCGTCGGTGTTGTCGTTGAGGGTGACGCTAAGCGACTTGTCGGCCGCGCCGTCGATGAGGATGGAGACATCATTGACAAATATGGCAATGTCAAGGGCCACGCAGAGCCATATGAAGAGCCTGAGGAAGAGGTCGCTGATCTGTCGTCGCTGGAAGGCAAGGTTGTCAACAAGGCTGGCAACGTCGTTGATGAGCACGGCACGATCTTCGGCCGTATCAAGGAGGGTAATCCGGAAGAGTTAGCGGGCAAGAAGGTTGATGGCCAAGGTCAAATTTGGAACGACAACGGGAAAGTCATCGGTCAAGCCGAGCTCCTCCCTGGAGGTGGAACACAGAAGCCAGAAGGAGCATTCGCCGGCTGGGAGAACCTGGTCGTTGCCAAGGATGGTATGGTTACAGATGCTACAGGTCAAATTGTCGGCAAGCTCGACGATGAGTCGATGCCAAACGCTGAAAAGCTTCTGGGCCGTAAGGTTGACGAAGATGGCGAGATCCTTGACAAGGCTGGTAACAGCATTGGCAAGGCTATTCGGTGGTCTCCAGAAGAGAAGGAGAGGAATAAGAACCCCATGGCCGGCTTCAAAGTTAATAGGGACGGCGAAGTGCGTGATGATAATGGTGAATTGCTCGGCATGGTCACTGATGGTCATCTCCCGACTCTTGTTGGATGTGAGGTCGATGACAACGGTTATGTTATTGACAACGACGGCAATAAGATTGGCGAGTGTACATTAATGGAGAACCTACCAGAAGACGCAGGTCCCACGGAGGAAGAAATCCAAAAGGCACACGATGCAGACATCGCCATGAAGATGAATAGGATCGTAAATGACACCCTCGAGAAGATGCAGCCCATCTGCAAGAATATTACAGAGGTAAGCCCCAACATTCCCTCCCCTTCAATTCTCAGCTTGCTAACATCTCTTCGCACAGCGTCTCGAAAAAGCCGACCGCACACCCAAAGAAGAGCTCGACGAAGAGGAACTCGTCAAAGACGTCAAACCCATGATTGAAGAAGGTGGCCGCATCCTCCAAGAATGCAACGGTGCCCTCCGCGGTCTCGACCCCGACGGCTCCATTGCCGCAAACGCAAAAGCTCGCTCCCAATCCGGCGAAGCTACGCCACAAGAACACCAACTCGCTAATTCCCTGAAAGAACTGACAGCGACGGTCGTAACGACTATCGAGAACGCCAAGAAGAAGATTGCGGATATGCCGCATGCCAAGAAAGAGTTGAATCCGCTGTGGTACCTGCTCACAGAACCTCTGTTCCAAATCATCGCTGCCGTTGGCCTGTTGTTAAGCGGTGTCTTGGGTCTAGTAGGGAAATTACTTAACGGACTGGGTCTTGGTGGCTTAGTCAATGGCCTACTGGGAGGATTAGGCATTGACAAGCTACTCGGTGGATTGGGCCTGGGAAGCATAACTAAGAGCTTAGGACTCGGCGGTGGAAAGAAGAAGTAGGTGATTAATAAGGAAGGAGCTGATGGCATATTCGCATCCGTCATCATTGGCATAAAATTGTGCTCGAAAAGGATTACATATTTTCATCATACCTTCACACGTCCGTGTTCCGATACGGCATGGGGAAGTGCACACCCGCGCGGTGTCTCTTTTCTCTCTGCTCACAAAAAAGGGTGTTGAGGGTGATTTAGTTATTTCAGCGTGTTTTTTACTTCATGTCATAATAGGTAGTTTTGTGTACCATAATTTTCGATAGGTGCTCCGTCATGTGTATCAATCAACCTCAGGTTTACCTTGTTATGCTCTGCTCCTGATCCATCCACACATGTGATATCCTCGTTCAATGCCTTGACGGACAATAGCATATATACCACTGGTATTACATGCAAGACATTAGGTTATAATGCGAGAAAGTCTGAGACAGCCTTTTGTACTCATCTCTTTTCCCTGTCTCAGACTACAGAGGGTTCAAAGCTGTGGAGATTTGCCATCTACTACTTAGGAAAGTGGCGAGGCTATCGAGCCTTAGGTAATTGTGGTATCTGTGAGGGCAAATATATGCAGATAGAATACTATTATACATGTTTCTTCCCCCAGTAGAGAGAATGGCATGTCACATGTTGAATGGACATGGTCTATATGAATTGTTCTAAAGCAATGCTTTTGTATATGCTCATCATCTCAATGCTAATCATCCCTTCGTGCGTGAAACTGTTGCTCAAAATTCCTCCCATCACATGCAATATAATTTAGGCTTTTGTTTTCTAGTCGCCTTTCTCTGCAACTCGTCCATTTGACACAGGTTTTTCTCCCGCCGAGCCATTCATGGCGCTCTTTTCCCGCGATGCATCTTGCCCAGGAGCAGGTTTCTCGGTGATGGTGAGGCAATTGATGCCTAGATAATTGCAGATGCTGTTGATGACTAAGAGCGCCCAACGGAAATATGCAACTATTGCAAATACGAAGTATGCCCGCAGATACCACAATTCTATAGAAGCGCTGACAGCTGGTAATCCAATCCGTGGTAGATTGCCTAAGATGGCGCCCCCGATCAAGGGGATCAGCATGACGGTCCAGTATGGAAATGGCTGGCGCGTCAGATGTGCCAATATGATCTTCGTAGTCATGCGGCCGAAGACGAAGGACATGGTAAGACAGAAGAGGACTAGTCTATTCTCACGCATCAGCGTCGAGTAGGGCGAGTAGAGCCATGCGCCGATAGCCCCTGAATAGACGAGTATGGGCGCCCATTCCAGGAATACGGGGGCTACCGGAAGACCTTGCGCTTGGCGAGCTTTGACTACGTTGTATACACAGGCTGGCAGGTGAGCAATAAAAAATGTTAACAAAATTATTGGGATCCATAGGTCGATCAGGGAGCTGTCACCGAGGATCTCTGGGTAGTCGACAAGTTCTGTAATCGGGTGTGTCCAAATCCCAGGTCCATAGTAGCCGGCCGCGATCATGAACATACAAGCTAGTATGAGTCCCTCTGTGAAGGATGTCAGCTCCTTGCCAACCTACGTGGAAGGTAATACCACCTGTAGGTCCGTTGAAATATCCCAGATATAGCGTGTGCGTATGGTATGTTTCCCAAGTAGAGAAGAACATCGGCAAGCATGGTACCAGAGCTGTAAAGACGCCTTTTGGTGTGGCTCCCAGCCCCATAGCAGCCGTCTCGCATAAACTCGCCAGCGTGCAATTCAAAGAGTCAATGCCGTGACTATTCGGCGCTTAGCATTCACTCAATTAGTCCATGCATGGAGTAGGCGTACTCAAAGAGCTCGCCTAGTCCACTGGACTGTCCTGTTCTTCTCGCTTGCTTGCCATCGACGTTGTCCATAGTAGAGTACCTGACACATATCAAGTCAGCTCTCGGCCACGATTTGTTCCAACCCTTCTTTTAGGCTCACATCCATAAACCGAAAGCGAAGCTATAATATACCCATGACGGACCCTTAAACACGTTCAGTATCCTAGCTTTCTAAACCCTTGTCTTTACACGTGGAAGGAAGCTGCGCATACCGGTCCAACAAGGTCTGGGATATATATCTCCAATAACATGACATTGCCGAGGATGAAGAAGAACCCTAGGAGGGTCACCATATTTGGAGCGAGCCATAATGGCAAGATTTCGACGAAGGCGTTCCACTGTTGAAGCAGAGTTGGCAATCTCTCGAAATATACTATGGAAGGGTTCGCGTACGTAGTGTTTTAGGATATATTTCGAGATCAAGGACTTGTCAACGCTGGAGTATTTGTAGGATTTGAGGTGGATGAGAGCATCTTCGGAGACACACTCGTGGGCAGCCGTGCCTGAGCATTACAGATATGTTAGCACATTCTTAAAAAGCTCGTGGTAGATATGCAGGCATATTCAGAGATGGTGACTAGTCCAACGCACTTTGCTTCATATTTCCCTTTTCGTCAATGTGACCCGGACTATCGTCTTTGTATAGAGGTAGGAGTGACATGGAAAGGGTTGTTAATGCTTTCACCGCATTTTGTGTTCAGCCTACCATACACACGCATCAATCAAGCAATGCATAAACCGTCACCTCATTTGATCAGGGTAAAACTTCAATTGTTGAGGGAAGCCTTGAAGATCAATGTATTGTTTAGCCGAAGTATTTCCGGCGCTCATGGGTTAACGAGGCTATCTTGGGGTCATTTGAACATGCCTTGTGGTCACCCATGCGTACCAATTCCCAATAGATTGCGGACATTACATTATCCCTCAATGATTGTATGGGAGGTATCTATCTTTGACGCTAGAGGTATGGATGTGATGATATTACCTATCTTGAGTTTGACCGAGTTAACGCTGATCCTCATCGCCTGAAAGTCATGGCTAGCATGATCAAACTTCTTTGATAGGGATTCAGGTGGTGTAGTCAAAGTCCAACCTATACTGACATGGAAGCTGGCGGATGCATCTACGTAGTTTGCAAGTTCCACATGCGACAGCGAATCCTTGGAAGAAGCCGAACCAGGCTTTGTCGAACCTTTTTGCGGGGTCTTATGACCTTGCGGATATATGGGATGTGTGGCACGAGACGGCTGCGAGTCAATATACAGTGTTGGCTGGCCGAACCTCTGGACAACGGTATTTGACATCCGCAGGAGCTCATTGAGTCCATCTTGAGGAGCTCGATTCAAACGCATCACTAAGAACCAGCGCGTCTTTTCATAGTTCGCAGTCCAATCAAAGCCTGTCACAGACACTTCAAACCTGTAGTGATCATGAACAACGGAGATATGTTAGGTGGGACAATATTCAGACATACGGACGCAATCCACAATTATTCCTCCAATTAACCAAAGCGTCGATGAAGTGCTGTCGTTGATCTGCTAGGAGTACTATTGGTCGTGAGAGACTAATATGGAGAGGTAGCTCAGCACCAAGATCGCTCTTCAGAAGACTATGCACTTTATTTTCTTCCGATGAGGCAATATTATATATGTTGGTGAGAAGATCACTGATGAGGCTGGAGTGTTCTGTTGATGGATACCCTCATTGCCGTAAGCCGAGATGCTAAAATAACAAAAGTATACCTTATGGCTGAGGGAAAGGACAAACTTACACTCGATGTAAATATGGGTTGGCCAATTACCCTCGACGTGGGGTGTGACCCTCTGGCGCCCACCGTGCAAGGATGGATCGTCCTGCTGGCTGACTCTAGCAGTTGACGCGTACAAGTCATGGAAGGTATCTGGTAACGGCGGCAGATGGGACTCGGGGCTTATGTCACGCTTTCTTTTAGGTCTTTGGTGACTGTTGCTTTGAGTGCCGGTCTCTTCCGCGCCAGAAGAGTTGGAGCTCTCACTGCTTGAATATTCGACCAGAGGCATGTCAGAGGCGATTGTCAGTTGACAACTAGAGACCGTGGTTGATGGCTATCGACGATAGATTTGCTGTACCTCTGTACTCAAGCTACTTTAACCGGCCTTACTACACCTAAAATTCGACTTCCCAGGTACTATCTACCGACTTGGCTAGACGAATGACGTACGCGTGTCAAAAGACGGGTCCACCGCGTGGCTTTCGCCTAGTCAAATTATAGAAAGGCACATCCATTCGTAGCCAGCATGCATACTCCATATCTATATATACAAATCAGCTCTCAACATCGCCTTCACCTCCTTCCATCATAATTGAGCCCAGCCAATAAACCCTTATCAAAACAAGTCCAAAGTAGTCTTAATACCTATCGGCGAACATACATCACAATGGAAAGCTCTGAAGACAAACAGTGGGTATGTGCTCTTAGCCTTACATAGATTCCTTTGCGAATGTCTTTGGTACCATACGTTTCTCGTACTTATCATTCGCCAGGCATCCAAATACCTTCTCGACCCTCTCAATGCCCCTCAACCTAGCGACGAGACAGGCCCTGGCACACACTATGGTTCCACATTCGCGGCTCAACCTACCGGCGGCTCTACAACTAGCTCAACGACTGTACCAAGGAAAACGCCGTCAACATCCGTCACATCAAGTGGCCCATCAACAGATCAGAAGCGGACTCCATCAGTATCGACTCGCTCAAGCAATAATCCTTATCGTAATGGCACCAGAAGCTCAAATGGCTATCCTACACCCCCGCAATCTGCGAGCCCGCGCAGAGATCGGTTTTCCAACGGCTCGGAGCCATTCCCTGATTTCGATGGCTCTTATGCCTCGAAACGCCAAAGCGTAGACCAAGCATCTACCCAAATTCCCACTTCCACTGGAGGCAAAGCTTCCACCAGCGATGGCAACAATCGTCGCCGTACCAGCTCTCTAAACCAACGCTATCCCGGCGACCAAACCCATCGCCCACTCGATATGCTAATGGAAGATAACAAGAAGGCCAATCGGGCACCCCATTTGCGAAAGCAACATCTAGTCGGGGCAGACCGCATTGACCGGCTTGACAACCTCGTTGCGCCTTATCACCACGAAGGTCCATATGATGCTACTCTACTCGCTCGCAACACGTCGTACACAAATAGTCCAGTTGAAGCTGTTAGCACTACCAACGAAGAAGCTTTGAAAGCTACACCTAGAGAAATGATAAAAGACAGCGTAGAGAAACATCGCCCACTAGACGGCACAGCAATGGTGCCTCCCGGCATGGCAGACCGGTATGGAAACACCTACAACTACCAAGAAGGCACAGACATGATGATCGAAAACGACCCTGAAGGCGGAGCCTACAAGCGCTGGCCCGGCGTGGTACGTTCCGTCCAAGCAACACCACCCGCCAATACCCAGCCTCCTTGCTAGACACATAGAACTAACAATTCCGTCCAGAAATACCTCCCCGAAGACCTAAAAGGCAAAGGCGAGCCCTCCTACTCGCTCGAAAAAGCCCTCAAAGAACACAAAGCCCACACCCGCAATATTTCCGAAGGAAACAACAATATCAACCCTGGCGAGAATGGTATCGAAATGGTAACGCCTGCGGCACAAAGACGGCCGCTGAGTGATGGGCAGAGTTATGCGGATTGGGAGGGGCATGTGAGGAGGAGCTCTTCGGGGGCAGGGAAGCTGAGGAAGAGGTTTGGGAGTTTGAAGACTAAGGGTCGGAAGGATTGATATCGAGAAAGTAAAATATACAATTGGAAATACGAAGGGGGTCAAAGCCTGTGGCGAAAGCTGCCGCTGGTTTCTTCTTGCAGATATGGCTCATCATGGCCTCCAGATCGCAGTGTATCTTTCACGGCCGGCTACAGAGGTGTATAGATTAGGCTGGTGTTTCATAATCATTTGGAAAACCTATACAACGTCAGAGAAGATAGAGCAAAAGAATGTAATTCTTAAGCAGGCATATCAAATCGGATATTGATCTCAATGGTGGTTTGATCCGTTCATTGCGATAGCCACCTTATTGCTGGACTAGAATGACTCTCCATGTACACCAATAACGCCGCCCTCAAAAGATCTACAATATTCTACACCTCCTCCATCCCTTGCCCAGAGTCCCCTACTTCTGCACCCTTGGGCCTGCAACCCCCGCCCCAATGACACTCGGCAGCTCCTCATCCCCTACACTCATCAACAACCCCACCCCCCACGAAATCGCTCCCACAAGTGCAATTGTCAGCCCCGCCAGCAAGAAGAACGGCACACTGACATCCTTCTTCTGACACGCCGCTCCGCCCCAGTATAACGTCTTTACCTTCCCGTCATCGTCTGTGAGTACCGTTTTCGAGCATCTGCATGCATAGCAGTCGTCATCTTCGCCGATCGACTTCTGATAGATGTTACCGTGGCCGGAGCAGTTGTTCGTTCTGGCGACGGCATTTTCGAAGGTGGAATAGCATACGGGAAGGACGCCCCGGGGGAGGGGAGAGGGCGAGGTTTGAAGCATTTCGGGGGCTGAAAGTTGGTTGATGGATACGGTTGATGGGGAGGAGAGGGGTTCTTCGGGTTGTTGTTGGCGCGGTGAGAGGGGGTTGATGTAGGTACCGTACGGTGAGGTGGTGCTGCGTTTGGAGGATTGGGAGGTGGCGGGCATGATAACGATGGTACTTGAGATGTGGTTTTTTGGTTGGTGGAAGTGGTTGATGAAGGTCTTGAGGTCAGAGAGGGCAGTGGTGTAGATCTCGCCATCTTTGGGGGTAAGGCCCTACTTGCTGTTAGATTTGATGTGATTGAAGACTATGGTTGGGGTATGTTAGTCTTACCTCGAGTGAGGACACATGGAGGACGGTAGTATGCCCAGAAACCTCCGAACCAAAAGCTTCGAAGGCGTCTTTGAAGACGCTTAAGGGAGTCTTCGCCAAAGCTCCGCTTGCATGATGAGCTAGGTGCTGATACCATTCTCCACAATTATGGCTCTCCTGAGGTCGTCATCAGCATGGTTCTCCCACCTGGATTATTCATAGAGCGTACCACACGTGAAGTACTAAGTCCACCCCGCAGTATGGAGGATGATGGGATCTGGAAACGACAGAGGTTATATTCCTTGGCTCTGCTGTGCTGATCTTGTTCTAGCAGATCTTGAACCAGTTCAATATTTTGGGAGCTTGACGGGTGAGAGACTATGGTAACAGCCGGGCGCATTGAACGGTCGAAGATATCTAGGAGTAGTTCATCAGCATCCGATTCTGCTTAGCTTCCTTCAAGCTCAGTACAGACCTTCTGGTTTTGTTACTCCGTCGACAATAAGTAGAAGTCTATCATTGCTTCGGGTATGTTCCTCATGCGTAAAAAGCTGCTGTTGCTTCCCTCCATATGTGTTCAAGATATCTAAGGTAGATTCATCGGCACCTTCGAGGCTGTGGTATTGAGATAACCCTAATCGCTGAGCGAGGAGCAATCTGGCTGTGTTGGGAGATATCGAAGGCGTGTCTGCCTTCGATGAAAGAGGCACATCAGAAGTATAAATAAAAGCTTCCGCTGCTACAAAACATGCCTCCAAAGCACTGCTTACCCAAAGGAAGCCGAACAACAATCTCATTGTGGATACTCTATGCAAGAAAGTAATCACTTTGGACTCGAGTATGATGTCGTGGATAGAGGAGGCAAATATAACGCGGACAGACTAATGGTATCCCTTGGCATTCGGAAGTTGACTATTGTCGGCGAGGAGGCGTCTTGTACAAGACAACGACAATATTGTGGCGTCACTACAGCCTGACGTACCCAGCCAGCCGAATCTGATTATCATCTGTTACTCTCTATGCCTGTATCTGATACATAGTAACTCTAGCATTGATCGCTGAACGTCCCGTCTGCACTGTCAACATTCAGGCCTGCGGGGCTTGACCCACGGCTCCGCTCATGTCCAGATCTCTTCGAACCTTATCTGTCCTCAGCCGGCCATGTAGCCGCCCTCGTCCTTTCGTTCGTTCTCGTCACTCGCTCCTGAAACAGAACGGAGACGTAAGGATCCAGCCGGTGCGAATTGTGCACGACCGCAGAAGGTATGTACCATGCGCACTATAAGGTCTTCACAGTATGGTGGTCTCACAGCTTCAACAGTCGCTTACGAAGAGGTGCTTTCGGAATCGCCATTGCGTTATCAACGTTCCCATGGCTATGGTCGTATCTTACGGGCTTCGAGGACAAGGATACCAACAAGGCCACGAATGAGTCGAAGACCCGCAGCGAGGAAGATGGTCAGGCAGACGAGGATGAGGCTGAAATCAAGATACCTGAGACCATGCCCGAAGATGCCACTTTCATACCGCTCGGATTTGCTCGCCAACGGCCGGAAACATACTACAAGGCAACCGATCCAGAGTGGCAGAGTTTTATAGAGTATAGGAAGGATCGCGAAAGGGAACCGGCAATCAAAAGTACCTCGAGTTTCCTCCCTTTCAAGAAGGCCGAATGTTTGACTGGTTTTTAGATGAATTGGCCAGCTTGGTCACCAGCTACTTTGCTAGCATGAAGCCAGTACAAGCACATTTGGGGACGCCTATGAAGTTCCATAATTACTGGTTTGACGTCCTGATTCCATTTGGCCCGCCGCCAGAGTACGAACGATCTGGGTATATGATTCACTCCTAGTTTCTAAATGGAAATAATTTACTGACTGGCCGACAGCATTGAGATTACTGATGACTACGTCGCGTGGACGACCCGACCGGTCTCGGCCCTACAAGTAGCTCGTTTCCAGTCAGCGTTATATCCTTTACCAATGGTAAAATCTTTCTGGGCGAGTTACAGTACCTACTGGTCGCTGCAAATTGCCAGGCTCAAACAACTCCTGAATGTTGATCCATCAGAAAATTCAAAGCCAGCACTACCACCCGGAATGGTAACGCTAGATCAGGTCACTGAGGGTGGTGCTAAGGAGTCTCAATCTCATGCACAATTGGATAAGATGTCGGACCCGAAGTCTTCCGACGTGAGCAGTGCAAAGGCATCTTCGAGGCCAACACTGTCCGAGACCTCTAAGATTTTGAGCTCCGTGCCATCAATACCTCAAGTCGGTGGCGACCTTGGCTCTGCTGTACAGGAATTCAAGAAAACATTAGCAAAGAATTGGCAGCCACCTCACGCATTTGGAGAGCGAGGGACGTTCGTGGTCACAGGTCTCGTGAGAATAGAGGGACCTAAGGCCTATTGTGTCGTGGACATCAAGGCTGCATACCACCCTCGAGAGAGGAGGTATACACAAATAGCCGGCGGGATCAAATATCTGATACCGAAGCGACAGGGACCAATACGGGAGCGTCCTCAGATTAGGGATTGATGGTTACAATAGGATATCAATTATAGGCTTCTTTGATTGCGGTCAGACGATCTCGTGGTCCGAACGTGTATACGAAGCATAGCCAACGGCGTCAGGGGCTTTGTACGCTGTGACATTAGTATTGGGTGGATTCAGCACTGATGGACGATTTCGGTTTTAAGGCTCTAGCACGAGCGATCAACATATCTCTTTGGGCGATTGCATTATTTGGATGGCGGAGAAGCAAGGTGAATCCTCTCTTTCAGCGACTTTATACCCCCAGACACGTGATAGATTTTGGAAACGCGCTGCATCAATACTTGCATACACTGATATTCATCTTCTGCCAGTATTTCTGTATCTTGGAAGCCCAAGGGACTTGCAGAAGACAACCGTGATAGCACTTTGCACTAGATCGCTTTGGCATCTCGATCACGCCTTCTTTTCCAGAACACAACCATTCGCGGGATATCAAGCTGTAAAAGGATTGCTACACCGAACTTAGAAGCCGGCAGGAACAACTAGATGTAGCACATGGCGGATCAGAGAAATCCTCGATGACTAAAGCTGGGGCGGTACGTGTTCGGGGTCATATAGCTATGCGTCTCTTATTTAGCATGAAGAGAAATACCCTCTTAGGAAGGGATCGTGAGGTTCTTAGCATCAACGAGAAAGAAAATGCATTGCCATCGGATCGCTATATATGTTGGCAGCCAGTCTAACCCCCTTGCCACAGGGCCATTACCGTGACAAGCGAAACAACACCCGTCAATAAATGTACAGGGGTTACGTACGCCTCACTTCCACATGTTCTTCTCCCGAGTAATCTATCCTAAAATATGTATTCGCTCATCAGAGCCTACCAATCTTCCTCTTCATCTCTCTTGCCCTGCATGCTCATTTGCCTAGCTCTTAATGCCTCAGCTAGACCACCCGCCAGACTTGGTGTCCTGCTGTCTCCCTTCCCGTCAAAGCTGTTGTTCGGTGTATCCCTTCCACTGCCACCACTGCTCGTCCCCATGCTGACGGCGCTATCCCTGGGTGCTGGCGGCGGTACAGGTTTCCTACCTCCGCCCGGCCGTTTTGGCGGCGCAGGAGGTGTAGGTTTTGCTTTTGCGGCTGCAGGGCGAGTGCCATTGACGCCGTTGGTTGTTGCTGCGGCTGGCGGAGGGGGTACGGCACGGACAGCCGGGGCGGGAGGGGCAGGAGGCGGTGTAGGCTTGGGTGCTTCTTCGACTAGGTAAGCTGAAGGTGCCCAAGCTTCAGCAGAACCATCCAGTTTCTTCACGAGCCACCAACCTTAACCAGAATCAGTCAACGGTACCAGTAGCGTATATTAAGAATTGGAGTGAACGTACCATTGCCTTCTTTCCGCAGAACCTCAATGATCTCATCCTTCTCCAGGCTGAGCTCGATCTCACTCTGGCCAGCAAAGGCGTAGAGAGCTTTATATATATCCTTTTTCGCGGCCGGAGGGGCAGCAGGCGGTGGAGGTGGTGGAGCTCGGTTAATGGAAGATGCTGAATCTGCACGACCATGGTTGATGCCATTGATCGCAGCTAATGGTTGGGGTACGGGTCTCGACTGAGAAGCGGCGGGTTGAGGTATTGGGCGTGAGGTTTGCTTGGGTTGTGAATGCTGTGAAGGCATAGGCTGGGGAACTGGTCGTGAGGCTGCGGGGCGGGATGCAAGCTTCGACGGTCCACCTCCAGGGCCTCCGGGACGTAGTAGTTTGCCTTGTGTAATGGGCTTTCCAGCTTTAGGTTTGCCCTTTGGTGTTGGCCTTGAGACTGAATTCGGGGGTTCGCCTGGCCCTGTGTGAATGGTTCCACTCTTATACATGTCATCTCTAGCGATTGCCGAGTCTTTAACAACCTTGACTACCGATGGCTTTCCAGGCTTTTTGTTGTACTCGATACTACAATTTATTAGCGGAGTAGAGAGACACATGCCATGACTTACGAATCCGCTATTTTGAGGTTTAGGCCTGCTCCAGGCATAGCTCTCTTAAGATGGGTGAAGAATTCCGTTTTGAAAACGCAGTTAATGAGTGGATCTGGCTCTTGTGGCGAGCTCACGCCCAACGAAAACCAATCATCCTTTAGTGTGGACGTGCCCACGAACTTGATAGCACCCAATGGTATTGTTCGCTCCGACGAAATAGAGAGCTGCCGATTTACCATAGCAGACACGACGATGTATACGGCTTTGTTCGTCTCCGGCAACATGAGCGCGATAGGCGAAAAGGGAGAGAGAGACTTACAAGGACCAATATTCGAGGACTTGGTTTACTAGACCTCCCAAACTTCGTAACCAGCAACTCGCAACGGCATGAGAATAGTACGCTTTCGTAACCTTTCCTCGAAAATTAGCGTCCGAACAGTCAATGCTTGAAAACATACTAACCGGTGAGATTGATGGAATTTCGTATGATTTCACCGAAGCCACCCTTATTCCCAACGCCAAGGTAATCCCCTAGATATCTTCTCGAGCCGATCAAGCTATATCTCCGTCTCTCCTTGCGACCTTGAAGGACTTGATGTCCATAATCCCTGAGTTGCTGGTATTCTCCACCACCGGAGATCTTTCGCCAGAATCTCTGAATCCGAATAGCACATTCGATGCGGTATCGTAAGTAGTTCCGCCATGCTCTTTGAATTCTTATTGCCATATTGTGCCAGTACCGATCCCTCATATGCTCCAGGGCGAATAGAGTTTCCGGCGTTTTGATGAAAGCTTTAGTGACACCCATCTGGTACTCTTCTGGTGGTATACTTGTATCTTTCAAGATCTGCTTTGTGCCTGACAGAGCATCACCTGTCCATGTATAGTCACCGGCATAGGAAGTTTTGGGTGAGAGGAGATAGAATCGTTCAACGAACTTATCAAATGTTTGCCGATAAGCAAAACCAGCTCTTCGTATTCGGACGTTCTCTTGAAGACCAAGATACTTAATCTGATGCATGACGTTGGCAGTATTGTATTCCGTAGGCGATTTGTTGTCATTGGGCTTGATGGTTCGTATGTATGATGGTGAAGCCTTCATCAGCGTCGCCACAAGGTCATTTGCGGAAGCTTTTATCTTGTCGCCTGCAGTAGGTGGCCGGCGTTTATCATCTTGATTAACTTCGTGAGGGAACAGAGCATGCACAAAATTGTTACCGCTCTCGCCAACAAGATTGAGTAGGTCCTTCAAGAGCTGGTCCTTGTTCTTGTCCGTCATACCCTCGATAGCATAGCTTACATCTCCAGCATAATGCTTGATGACAAATTGCCCTTGCCTTGGCTGAAAGTGTGGATTCGAGGATAACGCGTTTAGCCTCTGGACAAAGGTCTGATCAGCAGCACCGGAATCTGCATGAGCTGTGGCACAAGCATCGTTCAACGCTGCAAAAACGCCCGGTGGCCGTCTCTCCTCTATCAGCTCGCAGACAATTTTGTTATCAAAGTAGTTAATGGGGGTCCATTGAATCTTTTCTCGGGCATACTCTTCTTGTTCGGTCTTCAAAGTAAGCTGGATAAAGATTTGCTGTAGCTTCTCGTTGACATAATTAATGCACAGCTGTTCAAAGCTGTTCTTGTCAAATATTTCAAACCCATAGATATCAAGGATACCGACGGAATTTGCTATCGAACCTCGAGCCTTGAGCGATGCGTTGACTCTTTCCACGATCCAATCAAAGAGGTTGAAGTAGATTGCCTTTGCCAAGGCATCACGCACCGCTGTGGCCTGCGTTGGATTCAAGGGAACTTCGTAGACAGACCCTCTGCGCCCGCCTCGACTAGTCTCGACAACTCGCAATGTCAAGGCCTTATTGACATGGGAAGAGTCGACTTCCAGCAAATATGCAACAAAGTCCACTACAGACTGGTCGGTGATCATTGCGTTCCCACTATCATCTTCTCGAAAAGTGACATTTCCCAACCACAAGATTGTAGCTAACATTCGAAAAATATTATCTTGCTCGCCTTGTGACAGACCAATAACTCTCATAGCGTTAAGCGTATCCTTAAACTCTGCGGTATCATCTATACCCTGCACGTCAAAGCATTTCGATCGGCTCGTATATAGGTATGATTGCGGCTGTTGCACGCCGAATATTTCTGCGCCAAGATCAGTTAACAGAGGTATCTGGGGCTTCATTCAACTTACCTCTGTGGTTTGAAGACGCAGCCTTCGTGAACTGATAGAAAATATGAAAATTTCGTTCATTCGTTATCTGTCCCACAACCCGTGATTTCTCTAACAGGTAATTCGTGATATTCGCCCCGACAGGCTCCCCTTGGGCGTTGAATTGTAGCTCCAGATATTTCCCAAACCGAGATGAATTGTTGTTCCTCAAAGTCTTTGCATTTCCAAATGATTCTAGCAGAGGGTTTGTAGCTAGCACCATCTCTTTGATCTGCTGGATCGAAGAATCGGTCCCTCCGGATACATTTGCAATATACTGCATTATCCGTTTGGCTGCCTCCGTCTTCCCAGCGCCTGACTCTCCGGAGATGATCACGCACTGGTTATCTTTATAGGCATTCATGTTGTAGTAGGCTGATTCGGCGACTGCAAATACATGAGGAGGGACCTCGAGCCGGTTTTTCCCTCTGTACGAGTCCAATACCGAGTCGGTGTAGATCCCCACTGCTCAGGGTCAGCATCACTCAGCTATCTCGCCATAGTTGACGACTCACAGTCACGAAATGGGTTGACCGAGACCAACACATGGCCAATGTATGTCTGTCCTCCCTATCAGCATTCTCTTCTGCTCCCTGCTTTCAGTCCGAAGCTCGCCCAACGTACATAGATCTCTGCATTTTCGAATCGCTTCTTCAAGTTGTCATTGATGGCTTCGTTCGATATCTTGCTGATGAGAGTGAGATCCGAGACTCCAACTTCCTTCTTCTTAGTGCTCTCGAAAACGGCCTTCCTGACCTGGGGTTTCCCCCCTCCGCTACTTGCCGCCTGAGCATTGCTGGAGTCTTTCTTGCGGCCAGCGCGCTTTGTGACTGCCTGTTAAAGAATACCATCAGCGTATATCCTCGTGCAAAAGGGCAGTCTCCGAAATATCGCATACCATTGTAGGCTTCTGGGGTTTTGTCAATCGACCCTTGCGCCTTGTATAGGATTGGTCTGGGCTGGGATGGGGTTGATACAGCTAGGACAGGCGTATCGAAATCGAAATTGGCAGCCCAGTCTGTTTGATCATTGCAAATCTTTCACTTTATAATGTAGGCTTGTCATGGACTTTCTCAATTTTGTATGACGTTCCTGGCAATTGCGGAGGCGGCCTTGCCGCTCTCAACAAAGCATTCGCTTCGACCGGCGTCCTGAACGTAATCCACGACTCCGCCACAGGCAACAATACTGGTGACAGGTGGCAATTGGTTTCGATAGCACTGCATCATTACGGTGTTGCGTAAGCATGCGTCCGCCGACGGATGATGCCTGGCCATCCTAGGTGTCGAGAAAGCTTCGCCCCAGCACAACGTAGCAAAAAGCCTTACGCGCTGAGGAGGTATTTACTTTCATTGACTTCGTTGACTTTCATTCTCGAAGAAGTCTTTGTTAATACATCTAGCTTTAATTAATCTATATATAATGTTGACAAGCATCAGAGCAGTGCCCATGTGTATTAATTTTTAGTGGCCCAGAGAAGATTCCCAAATCATCATGATTTCTCTTCATCAACATGAGTATTCTCGTACTGGAACCCTTGCTCCGTCTCCAGTGCACGATTTATGTCCAGACTTTCGATGAAGAAAGTGGATAGCAAGGCCACAAATGCTAATCCACACATCACAGCCCATACTGTCTTCAAAGAATCCGCGTAGCTCTGGATGAGTTGGTCCTTCGCTACCCCTTCTTGCATTGACTTGATGATTTGTACCAAGCTTGAAGCATCGGCAGAATACTCGCTGGCCCTGGGTGCAAGCAGGGGGTAAGCAGCAAGCTTCACCTTCATCTGATTTTGGAAGATAGTTCCACCTATAGCAACTCCAATTGCTTGGCCGAAAGCGCGGAAAAAAGCGAACATGGCAACTGCGAATGCCAGATCCTTATTGGTGGAAGCTGCTTGGATTGCAAACGCCATCGAGGGGAACAGTAGACCCATGCCGATACCGCTGACGAGATTTAGGAATATCCATGCGACGGTAGATGTGTGCACGTCAAGGAGGTAGAGCAAGCCAATACCAAGCGTGGTGATGATCCACCCAGACCAGATAGCCCAACGGTAATGTCCAAGCTTGGTGATAGCGATGCCAGTTACTACAGCCATTGGTGCGACTGTAAATGTCTGAGGGAAGAGACTGACGCCAGAGAGTATAGGAGTCTCGCCCTTGACAGCCTCATAGTACAGAGGCAGGTAATATAATACGCACCAAAGGATCAAGCCGTGGATCGTAGTTTCGAAATAACTTGCGGCTGAAGTCCGGTTTTTGAAGACGTCAAGTCTGATCAAAGGTTCTTCCGCGACATATTCCTCGAAGATGACGAACAAGATTAAGCCAGCAACACCGATGAGGAGTGGTACTAATGTGCGCCAGGAGTCCCATGCATAAGTCACGCCTCCCTTGCATACCGTCAGCAAGTTCAAGAGTTCTGGAAAGGATCTCACATACCCAAGTGACCGGGATCAGGAAGCTCGTTGTGGATCCTATGAAGAGCACTGATCCAATCCAGTCAACCCTTCGTAGCTTCTCGGAAAATTTGCTCGCCTTAAAGGCCAGTTTCAGTGTCAGTGGGACTGCAATGAAAGCGATTCCGATAAAGGGCAGATTGAGATAAAAGATCCAGCGCTGCAATACTTGTTAGACTGTTACTGAACCAAACATTTATTAACTTGGTGACATACCCAGGTAACTTTCTGCGCAAAGGCGCCGCCAATGATCGGTCCAGAGACCGAGCCAATACTCCACATTGCGCTAATGATACCGAACCACTGTCCTCTCAAGCGCAAAGGTACCAAATCCGTGACTAGAATTTCAGTCAAGGCAATCAACCCGCCCCCACCGATGCCTTGGAATGATCTCCCAACGAGGAGCGTGCCAAAGTCGTTGGCCAGAGCAGCGACCAGAGCACCGATAAGAAAGAAGATCAGGCCCACGATCACCATTGGCTTGCGGCCAAAGATGTGCGAAAACGAGGCAAAGCTCGGCTGGAAGATTGTAGAGCACAGAAGAAAAGACGTTCCGGACCAAAATGCTTCGATTGCCGTGCCTCTGAGCCTCTGTGCAATGATCTGGAGAGCTCAGTCAACAAAATGGCTCTCGCCCTTTAAACGCGCACAATGAGACTCACTGGTAGAGCAACGGAGAGACTCGTGCCATCCAATGCGACCATCAGTGTGATCACGGACAGCGTAATGAATGCCACATACAGTCTCGGAGTCGCTTTGAAGCCCTCTAACGGAACGCCAGCAGATTTGACTTGATGTAAGGAGGGCGCTGTTGATGAACCGCTCTGATCTCCATGTCCATTTGTTGTTGATACTCGTGAAGCAGCAATGCTTGCAGCGCCTTCATCTTTAGTCTTGGACTCTATTCCAGACCTGTGTGATGGTATTGAGATGGATGACTCGCTGTATGCGTGATCCTTACTTGACGCTGATACCCGTGGAGTAGCAATACTTTCAGCACCGTGATCTGCGATTCTGGGCTCCATTGCAAAATCGTGTATGGTCAGAATGGCCTTATTGTTAAAGGGATATTAAATATGTACTATATATTAAGGGAAGAACAATTCCGGGGTCAGTGACCTCAGAAGATTAACAACTCTGGCGTATGTGACAGTCCTGCATGACGGCGCCAAAACTGGAAAAGCCATCGATATAATATACTTCTTGTAATGTAAGACGATTTTTCGCATACCTCACATACCTCGCATATCTAAGGCTTGCGCAATCTGGTCCCGTCGGTCGGGCCAGAGTTCCGCCGACGTCCCCTTGGCACCCACCAAATGGAGCGCCTCATCTTAGTAAACATTATCCCTATGCTTTGTTTCATTCCACAGCAAGGGATAATATTACTCCGTTTGACTAGCTAGATCCGTTGTTCGATTGGTGAGGTCGTACCGCGACCGACTTCGTGTGTATATAGCGATTCTGGCTCAGATGCAGTAAGCAAAGCGCGAAGGTATCTGTCTGAATGACACTTGGCAAATTCCTAATGGATAGAATGCGTGAGAAACACGGAAAAAGTGTAGGTAAGCATCGCCAAGGAAGGGCTTGAGGAGCTCCCGATGCCAGAAATGCAAATCATCTACTTCGGGCTGATCTTGTTCAGCAGACCAAGCCAGCAGAGCTTATGGGCAACGCCGCACAAATGAGAAGGCCTGATACATGGCTCTTACGCCTGAGGCGACCAAATTTGTTGACCTAGACGAAGCATAGGTCCCGCGTATAGAGACAAGAAATGACAATTTGCTGCTTCAGAAGGAAAGGAGAGACGCTTTAGGGGAACCACCCCTGATGACCTTATTCGGCCCACAAGTCATGTTCTCCCTTTGCATTACGAAATTTACTGAGCCCAACTTACTTATCTACCTCCCCTCGTGAGTACTGCATCATCTGAGAGACGCACATTCCTGAGACAAAGTCTCGCCCCTTGCTGGAGTCACCCGTTGTGAGCCTGATCAGGAGACAACCACCATGCCATGATACCGCAGTCCATGGCGATGATGCCAAAAGACAGCTATTTTTATCGACAGTCTAAACCATCAAGACGTTGGCTCACTGCATGGGCTGCTGGCGCCAACAGGATGGGACGGTTGCTGCCTCGTCGATCCTTTTAGACGGTTGTGACTGTTATGACTGCAGCAGTTCCTGAACAAGCATCCCTACTTCTCTCAACACCCTCCACGAGAACGTTAGAAGTAGTCAACTTTCAGCCCCATACCTAGCGTGGCCACATGAATAGTAGAGCACCTCCATAGCATTCCAACCAAGTCGTTCCACAGGAGCTAGAATGTATACCTCCCGCACCCTCGATGGCTCTATCGAAGATATCTTGGATCCGAGCTTCCGTACCGTCAATCTCGACGATTCACCCCATATCGTCCTCGTCAGCAAACACCTGCGATACGCATGGCCTGCCCTTCTCAGCGAAGAGACAAGCTCATATCGCGTTGGGCCGTTCGTCAAAGCGAACCATAAACGTTCGAGGAAGACCGTGAGCGTGTAACCCTAAATCCCGACCTCGAAAGCCTGCATACGCCCTGGCGCGACAGCATTTACCATTTCTCAATAATTTTGTACAGGACTTAAAATCATCGTTTTGCAAGAATAGCTTCTTCATTTCTTCCGCAGCGATTTTCGTAAGCAACCCTAAAATCGTGCCCGAGCTACCTTAGTTAGAGATATAGTAGAGAGCATAGACTTTACATCAATACAACGTGACCTTTTAAATTGTGTAGGCTGGCAAGCGGGGTGTCTTGCCGCTATCATAGTCGTAGAATTAATATAGTGAAAGAATGGAGCATGAGTTATGCACAAAGAGTCGGGCCCTGCACGTTTGATGCTGTAGATATTCCACAGTGAAATCATATCGAGAATTGACATCGTTGAAGAAAAGTTTTGCAGAGCCTTACAAGGAATCAACATGATCGACTCAGGACTTATACATTCTCCAAAAAGCCACCCACGGTGTCGATGAGCTCTTATTGGGATATTTTCAATGCCCGACCTACTCCGGATGTCAAATTCCCCCCGATATGATTCCCCTGCACCCATGATTTTCGCATGATCCCCTTATGATTTGACAGAGATCTACTCGGCGTAGCTAAGCTATCATCAACTAGCCTTCTCCTGGCGGCTTTTTCTTGGCCACCCTCTCCCACACGTGCCGATTCTCCTCCAATCCGACATCTGGCCCAACATGTCCCTCTCTCCAGCAGCCCCAGCAGTATAAATCACCGTCACAGCCAAAACACCTCACGCTCGCGTTGGCACAACAGATGATACACCAGGAATCTATTTCTTCCTCGGTGAATCCCTGGGGCTTAGGCCCGGATCTGATCTTCCGTGCAGAGGGAGTGGTGGTTGGTGTAGAGGGTAGGTTGAGGACGTGTAGCGGTGTTTCTGGTGTGGAGGGAAAGACGAGAGATGCGAATGAATCCAGGGGCGGTGAGGGGAGGGTTGGTGGTTCACTATTGCATTGCTGGGAGGGGGCGCTTGGGGCAGGCTCCTGTGCTTTTTCGAACTCTAGTTCATCTAGAATGCGCTGTAGAGACGCGTTGGCTTCAGCGTCTTCATCCTGCTCTTGTTTAGGCGGTGCTGTTGGGGGATATATTGTTTCTCCCGTAACACTAGCAGAGCTCTGGTGCTCGGGCTCTTGCGGTAGTGTCCCTTTCTCAGGCAGAGCACGCTTGGCCTCTGAAAGAAGATCGTACGCTCCCTTGAGATCTGTGGAGTCTACAGTCCATTGATCCTCCGGACCTAGCTCAGCAAGGAGCTCCTCAATTGTAGGAGAGGGCGGACCGTCCCCATCATTAGGTGCATTGTCTGCGGATGATTGCTCTGGAGTGCTCGCTGCATTCTGACCATGGATCCTCTGGAAGCGTGCGATTAGGTCATCGGGAGTCTTGTCAGCTTCTGAGGTTGGTATTGTAACGGAAGGTATGTTGCACGTCCCAAAGGATATATTGGACTTTTTGAGTTTATTGAGTCTTGCAAGCAGGGCATTGTCATGGGCAGATGGCTCATCGTCCATTTTCTATCCATTCTTGGGCAAAAGCAAGCCAGCATAGTGGTACTGGGAGTTTCGGTATTGGGAGGGTGTCCAATTACCTTACCTATTTTCAGGCTGCTGTCTTGGCGCTACTACGTCAACATTCACCACGTTATAGTTTTGGGAGGAGTAAATTGGAAAAGAATTCTTATATTATTTATATATCTATTATCCTATTATCTACTCCTATTATCACCAAAAGATCTCCAGTAGAGGCTTGATAGAGGAGGTATAGAAAATATAATAGTTTCCTCGTGCTCAGTCACGCCAATAGAATTTTACAAGGCTGCCAACACATTGTGGCTTATCAATCCAACGAGACAATATATTAAGGTATTCCAAGCGTTATCAGAAGTATTCGGACCATTGTTTCATATCATAGGTATGACTTGGTAGTACAATTTGAAGGCAAGGACCGACGCCAACCAGTGAACGCCTTAATTATGTACATCCCTCTGGCCACCGTTCATGAAGCAACCATATCCCAGACATGAAAGGGCATTTAATCCTCCTCATTGTCGACCAGCCTTGGGCCCTCCTCCGAATCCCCTGTCCTCTGCTTTGCCCTTCCAGTAATGTCTTGCCAAGTCGCTCCAAATCTTCTACCCGTGCTCGCTAATAGCCCTTCTTCTTCCTCTTCTTCCGCATCTTGATCAAGTTGATACTCATCTAGCTTAGGTGTCCGGACAAGTGAAGTTATAAATAAAATCAAGTAGACAGCTGTGGATCAATTAGTCCTGACGATGTATGGGAGTGGAAAATCATACCAAGGAATGCTATCTGAGCCCAGAAATCAACAGCACCAAAGAAGGAGAAGTTGATGGTTATGCTGTCGAGGAACGTGCTGCCTACACTAGCTGTACAAACATTCGTCGCAGCCTGAGAATCAGAAGTCTCGGAGCAAGGCTTGATGGCTCTGGTATGGTTCGTGCAGTCAGGCTGGTCGTCTGGATGTCGAAGCGGTCGGTCGCAGAATGTTTGCGGACCAAAATGAGCGTACTGTGGCGCAACAATCATAGCCATCGAATAGTTAATTGCGAAAGCCATCAGAGTCAGCATGACCGTGGCCATCAGGAGAGCCTGTGGCGAGGTATGACTTTTTCGGATCTGGAAGATCTTGAGCCATAAAAAGCGAATGCCAATGGTGGCAATGCCAACAACCGAACTAGAAAAGAAGAACAGAACGAGAAGCAGGAAGATGACATAGTCGATCGGAAAGACCTTAGCAGCTTTGACGAAGATCCAATTCATCGGGTTGAATATGTTGGTGTGACCCAGGACATACCCGCAATGGCTCTTGCAGATGGAATTCTTCGCCTTATCGATGAATGTCAGTAACATGGAGACCCAGATGAAGATCGCAACAAGCATTAAGAAAATGCCACCAAGCAATTTGATGGGACGGAAGATAGCTTCGATTTTCATCCACGTCTTCACCAGCCAGCCGTGACCTTCTCCACTGGCTTCTGCCGCTAGGCGCTCACGACGAACCAGCGTACGCTCTTCTCTAATAAGGGCGTCAAGTTCCCTGCGGTCTTTTGCTGGAAGCCCATCTTCTCGGCCTGCGTTGCGACCCTCTAATTGGCGCTGGCGCTCGCGGTTCTGCTCAAGTTCAGATGCTGTATTGACACTTAGGGTTGGCGCTGATATTCCTGGGGCCGATTTGATGAATGCAATTGGCAGAAGAGCGAAGCCTGCCGCGGTATACAGAATATATATCAATGTGCCTATGGTGATTAGGAGTCCTAAGGCAAATGACAATGCTCGTTCTCCATCTAATCAAACATCCTGTCAGCCTTGTACATCGTTTGTGTCCGTCTTTGAGAAGACACTCACGATTCTCATCTTCTAATATGTGCTTGAAGAAGTCCAAGTCGTAATGGGCGCCCTTGCGATCCTTCGCGACAGGCACGAAGAAGCCAACTAGAAACAGGATGATCACAAGTAAGATGAACGCTATGGTATACTTCAAAGCACCCCAACAGCGGGATGCGACAGTCTGGGTGCCCTCTTCAGTCGCAACCTCGTCATATTCCTCATACCAGAAGTAAGTGAATGGTACCACAATCAGGCACAATAGAGCGTCCAGCGAGTATAGCGTATAGTAGACGATTCTTAAGGTGAGTGTTATGTTGTCGACACGATTCTGGGTAGCCCAATCTTTCCTTCGCCCAAGCTTTGAGGACGTCGTGGAGGAAACCAAGGCAATATCCACTGGAAGGAGGAGTACTGTTGCTAGCAGTGCAGTCAAAGTAAAGATGCACACTATTGTCACAGTTGCAGATCTTTCTCTTGGAGCTTGGTAAACGTAGACAAACACTGAAGCTATGGCAACAAGAAGAACGATCACGATCGCGTACACAACCCATATGAGGGTTGACTGAATGAGAGCCATAGCTGCACCTCTTGCTCCAGAGCAAGTGTTAAACAGAGATGGTGAGCAAATGACGTGGAATGTCGGAGGAACAAGCTTGGGCGGGGGCAGTACTGTGGCGTGGAACTTGGATTGGCAGGCAGCGGGGACCTCGTCGCGCATATGTCCGTCTAAAACATCGCGGCGTCGATCATTCCTGGCGCGACCATTTGTTATGACCGCCTCAACAGCTCTATGAGCTCCTATGATTGATATTTTGCAGTTTCAAGGGTACCATCCAACACTCTACTTTCTCGTCAGTAATGTGTGGATCGATAATTTGATGCTACTTATTGACTCAGTGGTCTTATTATGCAATGCTACACGGAGCTTACGCCTCCCACAGCTGTCACACATTCGCTCTCCCTACCATTTCTGTCCTCATCCGCAAACAATCTTGTTGTTGCAAAGTCGTCATTGCTCCAAATATTCTCTCTCAAATCTGTAATAACTTATACTCAAGATGGCGTCACTGCACGGGATACAGCCAAGATACGGAATTCGATAGCCAACGGCCCTACCTCTCATGCTGACTCCACTCGAGGAGACCGTCTGCAATCGACAAAGCTGGTGCTGATAGCACAATATGAGCTATCCGGCACAGTTACCTCTCTTGCACGTGTGAAGATCCTGCAATCTAAATCTGGGGGCGAAGCTCTGCTGGTGGCCCTAAGAGATGCCAAACTAAGTTTGGTGGAATGGGATCCCGAAAGGTTCAGCGTTTCTACCATATCTATACATTATTACGAGCGCGAGGATATCCTCAGCAGCCCATGGGAACCAGATCTAGGACAATGTCAGAATTACCTGTGTGTAGATCCAAGCAGCAGGTGTGCCGCTTTCAAGTTCGGGAAGAGACACCTGGCAATATTGCCGTTCCATCAAATCGGGGATGACCTCATTATGGATGATTATGACCCAGATATTGATGGAGAACGACTCGAGAAGAAGCACTCTACGTCAAAAACCACGGCTGATGGCTCCACTGCTGGTGGAATACCGTACGATGCGTCTTTCGTACTGTCGTTAATGGCTCTGGACCCTTCACTGTCACATCCAATCCATCTCTCATTCCTCTACGAATATCGCGAACCTACTTTTGGTGTCCTATACTCCCAAGTTGCTAGCTCAATAGCTCTGCTTCATGAGAGGCGTGATAACGTCTCTTACGCGGTTTACACACTTGATCTAGAACAACGGGCTTCAACAACTTTACTATCAGTCAATAACCTACCTTATGACTTATTTGCAGTTATGCCGCTTTCCCGGCTCATCGGAGGTGCTCTCTTAGTCGGTGGCAATGAAATCATACATATTGACCAGTCCGGAAAAGCGAATGGAGTCGCGGTCAATGAATTCGCGAAGCAGTCCACTACATTCGCGCTGGCTGATCAAACAGATCTCAATATGAGACTGGAACATTCAATAATTCAACAATTAGGCCAAGATAATGCCGAGTTGTTAATCATCCTTAACACTGGACAACTTGCTATTCTTTCTTTCAAAATAGATGGCCGGTCTGTATCCGGTCTCTTAATTCGTCGAGTGGCTACTGAAAATGGAGATGGTACAATCTTGGCTGGACCTTCATGTGCATCAATCGTGGGACGTGGAAGGATCTTCATCGGGAGCGAAGATTCGGATTCCATCGTGCTTGGCTGGTCCCGGAAAGCTGACCGCCTGAAGAGGAAACGATCACGGTCAAATATGGTTATCGGCGATGATAAAGATGCGCTAGAGATAGATGAAGAGGAAATTGAGGATGATGAAGATGATTTATATACTGACAACAAACCGGAAGAGAAAGTCCCAGAACGAGCAATCTTTTCAGATGCAGATCTGGACGAAGACTATCGTTTCCGGATTCACGACTCCATGCTGAATGTTGGTCCAATGAGAGATATGGTTTTGCGCAACTCCTCTAAGGATATTGCGTCTTCGCATGTTTCAAAACCAAGTACGGACCTGTTAACCACGTCTGGTCGAGGTAGATACGGTGGGCTTACCGTCTTCCAGCCGGACGTCAGACTAGATATGGTAGAGCAAATTAATATCGATAAGGTAAGAGGAATCTGGTCTGTCCGCTCAAGACAGAGCCAGGAAAACGCCTCGAAGAGCAACCCTCAAGAAGCATATGATAAATACATTTTCACGTCGGCGCTCGCAGAGAGCGGAGAGTTGAAGCCGGCGGCGTACATCATCAAGCCTGCAGGCCTAGAAGAGATCCGGGACACCGAGTTTGATCCTGACGCCGGAAATGTTATTGACATTGGTACAATCAATGGCGGCTCACGGATAGTCCAGGTGTCGCAAAGCGAAGTCCGAACATATGATGAAGGTGAGTCCGTGTTTCTTTCAACCTACTATCCATGATATTGTCGGAGCAGAGAGAGTAGGGAACGCTAGCTACAATACAGCCTGCAACATGATCAGGTTATTCATAAGTCCTCCAGCGCTTTATCCTCTGGGCCTAGACAGCGAAAACCTAGGGACTTTAGGAGCTGCAATTATGTTTGATAGCATCAATACAAATTTATTCACCACATACCCACTGTATCTATTGTGCTTGCTGTGCCATGTCAAGACCCACCCAAGCCCACTAACCGTGATGGCAACGCTAATGCTTCCCAGACTTCGGTCTTGCCCAGATATTTCCCTTGACAGACGAAGAAAGCGATGCCGAGCCTGCAAAAGTCGTAAGCGCAAGCTTCGCAGATCCTTACGTGCTTCTCATAAGGGACGATCTTAGCGCAGTCCTCCTGACTGAAGACGAGAGCGGCGACCTTGACGAAGTACCAAGAGGAGAAGCGTTCAGAAAGGGCAAATGGTTCTCCGGCTCCCTTTTCGAGGACTCTAACGATGTCCTACGCCTCGAATACCCTGAAGACAGCGATGATGAAGCAGGGAACGTACTCCTATTCCTCCTGAGTGCTGTAGGAGGGCTACAGGTCCGTAAGATTCTCAGTGTCATTCCTATTTCACTCAACTCCCGCCTATCCAGTGCTTTTTACCAGTCCTGCTGCTTCAGCTAATATCTTTAAGATATTCCGTTTACCGAATTTGAATAAGCCAGTCTACATTGCGGACGGGCTGAGCTTCTTGCCATCGTTCTTATCATCCGACTTCACCATCCGCCGTTCATCCGCCAGGGAGACTTTGTGCGAGATCTTGATGACAGAGCTTGGAGACTCAACCCACAAATCCCCTTACTTGATCGTAAGCCAATTCGGTTCTTGGAGCGTATTTGACTTGCTGATAAGCTTGATTAGCTTCGTTCGGCGAATGACGATCTAATAATATATCAACCGTATCAATCACATATCGAAGGCAGCAGAGACACCGCTCTTCGATTTCTTAAGATCCCCAACCCGCACGTCCCAAGAGGCTCCACAGAACCTTTGTTACAAGACCAGCAAAAGCCATCTCCGCTGCTTCAATCTATGCACGATGTTGGCGGTTTCAGTGCCGTTTTCATGACTGGAACTTCCCCCGCCTTCATCATAAAGTCTGCCTCATGTCCCCCTTACGTAATCGGCGTCTGTGAAGCCTCTGTCAAGAGCTGTACTCCAATTCATACTCCGAGTTGCCCAAAAGGAGTGGTTTACATCAACGGAGAGGTAATCCAGTCGGAACGCCGTGCAAGAGCCCCTTTGCTAATGGAGATAGGGCAAAACTTGGGCCGCCCAATTGCCGCTGCAAGTGCAGTACGATACCGGTTGGGTCACCAAGCGAGTACCATTTGGGGAGGAAGTTAATGCACTCACTTATCATGAAGAGAAGGATGCTTACATCCTTGGTACCGGCACTACTGTAGAATTCAAGCTACCGGAAGACGAATTCCACAGCCAGTGGAGTCTAGAAGGTGGCTGACCTTCCCAATGAGCCCAATTTCCTTCAGCTGACAGGTCTAGAAACCGCATTCTTCCCTCAGATAGAACAAGGCTCAATCAAATTGCTAGACGGTAAAACATTAACCATCATCGGCGAGTAAGTCTCGTGACATAGCAATGCATTATAGACATTCACTGACCTTGACAAGATACCCTCTCGAACCTTATGAAGTAGTAACAACAGTGAAAACAGTCTCTCTCGTCATCTCTGAACACACGCACGAGCGCCAAAATCTCGTCGCAGTGGGTACCACACTCATCCGCGGTGAAGACTTGGCTTCGATGGGTTACATCTACATCTTCGCGGTCATCGATGTAGTGCCTGAGCCTGACCATCCGGAGACTGGCCGTGCTTTGAAGCTCATAACAAAAGAGAAGGTCAAGGGCGCCGTGACCGCTCTCTCTGCAATCGGAACCCAAGGCTTCTTGCTTGCTGCTGAGGGACAGAAGTGCATGGTTCGAGGACTGAAAGAGGATGGCTCGTTTCTGCCTGTTGCGTTCATGGATATGCAATGCTATGTGAGTGTGGCGAAGGAGCTGCCGGAAACAGGACTAGTCTTGATGTGTGATGCGGTTAAAGGGGTGTGGTTTACTGGATACACGGTATGAATCGCCTGTCTTTGGCGTCTGCTTTTCCAATATCTCGGATGGAAAGGTTACTGATTGAATTCCTGTGTAGGAAGAACCCTACGCCCTCCGCCTCTTCGGCAAATCGCCTCACCACCTAGAAGTCATAGCCGCCGATTTCCTCCCGGACGGCAAACAGCTCTACATCGTCGTAGCAGACGCAGAGTGCAACATCCATATAATGCAATTCGATCCCGAACGTACGCTTCGCACCACCCAGCCCTTTCCCCTTCCCTACCAAGCTAATTAAATACTTCAGACCCCAAAACCCTCTCCGGTCAACGCCTCTTCCACCACACTACCTTCCACACATCCCAATACCCATCAACCCTGACCCTCCTTCCCTCCACTGCCCACCCCAACTCCACAGACTCCTCTCCCCCTCCCTCCCCAATCCTCCTAACCACCATCACCGGTGCCCTCGCCCTCCTAACAC
>NAPT01000096.1:0-62720 GCA_002927785.1 Cladonia uncialis
AAATTTTTTTTTCTATTTTATTATTATTATTTATAATTTTTTAGAGAATAAATTATTATTATATATAAATATCTATTTAAATATATAGATAATATTATATAGCGCTATATAATTATTATATAGATATTAATATTAATACTACTTTAAAACTAGATAAAGATTAATAATAAAGTTTTATATATAATTAAGCTATTATTTTAATTTATTTATTAATAAATTATATATTAATAAATAAATTATATATTAATAAATAGACTAGTTTATTAATTAATAAACTAGATTAATTAATTAATTATTTAAAATTTATATCTTGACTAGAATAGATATCTAAGATTTAATACTCTTAAATAATAAGATAGAATTACTAATAATCGAGATATAAAGAAAGATGAATAGTCGAGCTTATTAAGATTATTATAACGCGTAAACTACTATAACTTTAAATAGAATATCGAAGAAATCGTATAAATTATATATTTCAGTAGCAATCCACTTTATACCGTGACTATACACAACTATATATACAATTCAATTTAAGTTATATACTTTAAACAAAATTTTTCTAAGCCAATTATAAATATCTAAAAAAGCTTACCCACGCCTATAAGAATTTGTTGGCGCTGACCCAGGTATAGATATGCGTGCGAGTGTAAAGTACAAGTGATCTGCTCTCATAGTATGTTATTTCTTTATTTCTCATCTAAACCCCAAAATAAAATAAAGTTGGAATGAAAACTGGTTCCATAAAGTACATAACTAGGAATCTGTTTCTACATATGATTGTGTAGTCGTCATTTTTAGTAGATTGTCCTAGTTTTGATGGTGCGCCGTAGAATAGTTATGAAGTGGAAAGTCCGTGGCAACTCGAAGTTATGGATGGGAGATGATAACGTCTCAGGAATAAAATAGCAAGGGCCACACACACTGTCACGAGGTGTACAATGTCAGATTATAGAGATGTACATCTTGGAAATGCGAACAGAGGATAACCAGAAAGCTGTTTAGCATTGGTTGATAACATGATAAAGGCACATTCGTTAATTATAACTGGTCTTTTTGGAAAATCTTTGGCGCGGGAGCCACCGAAGCCTGCCGCACATCCAATTGTCACCGTATATAGGCTTGTGGCAGGTAGAGCTCACTACTACAGTGTAAGTAAAGCCGTTCATAAAAGTCCCAAGACGCGAAAACATTATAATCTACAGTACAGTTCTTCGATAAGGCGAGACAAAGGAGATACAATGGACTCTCTAAAATGGATAGAAGGATCCTCCTCTTAGCCACTCCCAACCGGCAGCTGAGTAAGATAATATTGGTTGTCTGTATCAAGGCACTCCATTATCGTGCTGCCGTTCGGCTGATAGAATATATCCAGCGACCACGGAAAGAATTCATTGTCACCTATCCATACCGACGCCCCTAGGACCGAAGACGCCGGTTGGGCGTATTCTACATCGCGCGCTCCAACGGCCATGGTCGTCCCCCATGGACTTCCGCTGAGACCGGAAGGGTATGCTTGCACGGCAGAGATGACCTTGGAGCGTTCTTGAAAGCTGAGCCAGTTATCAGCGTAGCCTAAGGAAGAGTTCTCAAAGGCGGCCACTGGTGAAATTATGGAAGCTGCGAAGGCGGTGAGATGATTGACAAGCACAGCGCTAAGATTATGAAGGAAGGACATACCTTGGGTCCAATTACCATATGTCGAAACGGCGGGGTCTGGTTCTACGGTCGAGTTCAAGGTCCATACTCTGATCTGGTTTTGCGTATCCATCACAAACAACATTCCATCACCGGTGGTCTCGTTGGGTGTGCTAGCGCTGATTCCTGCATTGCCATTTGTGGCATTGAAAATAGAGTGTAAAGACCAAGATGTGCTGCCAAGTGCGAAAGCAATCTCGTGGACCTGGTTATCAGTCGCGCCATAGTAAAGCCGCAGGCCAGGACTATTACCTATGTCTTTTTCAAACCAAAACTCACTGTACATCGCTGCTAAGGCAATGGCTGAGGTAGAAGCTGTGTAGTTGGAACTGCCAAGAGGGCCAGTGTCCCAGGTGCTCAAGTTATCCGTGCTTATCACCTCCTGAAGTACATTCGACGGGTCTACATAAAATAGATGTGCCTTATACCAGTGTGTTAATATTACTTTGCCATTTGGACTGCTCGCATTCTTACCGTTTGAATGTTAGTGCCTGGATCGGTATAATTGACACAAGCGAGTGGTGTACCGGGCTTTGCGTTGGAGTCCACTACCGCTGGGAGATTTGGGCCTCCAGACCATGTCGAGTCTATCTTTTGCAGTCGACGGATTTGGGCTTTGTAGTCTTGATAGAAGATATGGGTAACGGGAATATTGTTGTGGTCGACGTTGAACGTTGTTAAAGCAGTACCATTGAGAGCTCCCGAGGTAGACGCAATTTGTGGTACTGAAGCATTTGAGCTTGGTTCAGGCGAGCTACTTGGTTCAGGCGAGCTAGGAGCGTTGCCGCTTTGATGGTTGGCAGCAGTCAGTTTGGCTTGATCTTTGTATTTAGACGTGTGCATACCTGCTGCTTCCTGCACGTCTAATTCCCAGATATACAGCAACAGCAATAACCATTGCTATAACAACCGCGGCGAGCAAGAGCCACAGTTTCCACCTACGCCAAAGACTGGAAGTTCTACAAGGGCTATCAAAGTTGGGTAACTCGAGGGCAGCATCGCCGAAAGTGATTTCTTTCTCGGGGCCGGGAAGTACTTCAGGGGCGGAGGTAGTTGCGCGAGGAAGCTCCACCGGAGTAGCTTCGAGATATTGATCTTCAGGCCTGATTTGGAGCAAAAGCATTCGCGTCCGGTCGACTTCCAAACCAGCAGAATCCATCAAGCAGCTGGATGCGTTTCATTGAAAGTCGACGCAAGCCAGCAAGATCCCAGCGATGAAATATTCCCAAGTGCGCAGCTTGGGCACTTTGCCACACGTCAAACATACCACCTAAGCAAGCCATATGTGAAGACTCAGTGCTGGGCCGTAGAATTGACGGTTGGTTGATTTTTTGGATTCATTCGGGGTTGCGGCTCAGTGTGGTAGACTTTTAAGCCGATAGGGTAGCAGCCTGAGCTGAAGTATTGTTGATTATGATGTATACCGGCGTCTACGCCTCGCTAGCGCAGCAGGTTAGGAATTTTAATGGATTGTTCAAAGACGTCAGATGGGAATCATAGATATTCATTTCATAGTAGAATTGATTAACAAGAATCCTAAAATCTTAAACATTAGTATTATATTCTAGTCTTTCTTTTAGATAAATTGACATTCAGTACCCAGACAGAGGCAAGTGCTGATAGATCGTAGACTAGAAGAACTGTTTGGGAAAGACGAGTCTTCAGAGGTTTTAGATTATGAGAAGTGAGGGATCTATACTTGTTGGTATGTTTTTTATATTGTGCAAGTGAGCGGTGGAAAGAAAAGGTCGTACTTATCCTGGGGAACATAGAGTATATCTTAGTGAGAACAGAGGGTGATACCGGTTTATTGAATCAAGCATTGATCAAAGTGAGCGGGATAGCGTGTGGTATTTCGTACCAGTACCTTATATACCTGACTTAAATGGTCCGGTACGGGGGACCAGACGGCAAAGCTTATCAGGAGATTTCTCTGATGGGATTGAAGATGTAGACGCCCCGCCCCCTTAAGAGTGTTATGAAACTATGTCAAGAAGTGAAGTTACAATTAGTGAAAAGTTAGAAGAAAACATATGCGAGGCTGTTTTCGGTCATCACCTATATTTCGGCCATTGAAATGACAGTTCAGCAACTAGTTCTGATGCAACATTGCCTTTGAGCTGATATTCTAGAGGTAACGGATTGCATTCCAGCAGCTGCTTATCCGTACATGCGTGACCGCCACTCCTTCCTCTTATACGCTGTCCATACAACATCGATACAAATGACTCGTCATCTTGCATGGTCGAGAAATAAGACCTGGAAGGGGGACTTTGTTATTTATTCATATGCCTAATTTCCGGACACATCGATGTGGATGCACACTACTTCGAAAAAGTCTGTCTATTCTAATCGCACACAGCCCACACAGTCAGGCACTTACCAAGCATGAAGCATGAATTCGAAACGGCAAATCCATGGATAGAACCCGTTGATGTTAGTAAGACACGTCAAACGCCAATGTACGCCAGTTCCCCCTCCAAAATCGCAGGACGCCATCAGAACCAAAATCATAGCACTCATGCACCGTCATATTCCGCCCCCGAAATCAATCCCTCTCAAAGCCATATACTCGTCCTCGCCCTCGAGATCGTGAATGAACACCCTAGCCCCTCTTCCCTGGCCCCCTGCTCTAACTGCGCTAATATCACCTCCCCTGGCTCCGGCCCATCTTTCAATGTTTCCTTGACATGAATAACTATAACCTGTAGTCCCGCTAGTGGTGCGCCCTCTCCACTGCTTTCGCCGCCGCGGTTCTCGTTGATGGACTCGGGAATGCCGAAGGAGATGTCTTTCGCTGGGAAGTCTTCATCTACAAGGGAAGCAGGCGTGGCGGGACTGACTGTTGATCGTCTCGTCTTGCGGCCTGTCTGAGACGGAGTGCGACCCCTACGACCAGTGCGTGTTTCCATCTCCTCGTGAATTTTGAGACCGTTGCTGAGGCGTTTGCGTTTGCGCTGGGGGAGAGGCGTTTCGGCGGCTGCGGGTGTGGATGCGGTGTGGAGGTTTTTGACCTTTTCTGCGAGGACTTTGAGTTCGGCGATGAGGTGCCGGGGGGCGAGGTGGCCGAAGAGGGTTTCATCGGATTGGGAGTTGTCGTAAGAGCACTCGACTAGGATCCCAGTGAGGAGGCCGTGGGTGATTTTGGTGGCAGCGTCAGACCAGACTTGTTCGTTTCGGGGAGAGAGTGAGAGTGAGTCGGGTTCTACGTCGCCGAAGATGAGGACTTCATTGCCGGTGTGGTCGTCGCGGAGGAAGAATGCAGAGCTGTCTATTGGCCGCATGATGTCGGCATAGCCTTGACCGCTTTGCGTACCGATGGGGGTAATTGCATGCTGGGAGGCTCGTCTTGATGCGGCTTCGTTGAAGGCTTCATGCGTGCTGCCGCTACCGCTGCCATGACCGCGGTGCTTCCGCATGCATTGGCCGTGACTTACACTCCAGCATTTCACTGCTAAGCCATCACAAACTTCGATGTATCCCCTACTTTCTCCGTCACCAAATTGTATATTCCCTCCTTCTACCAAGCGCATGTAGCTTACAAAGCCAACTCCTCCATCTTCGTCGGACATATTCGGCCATATCACATCGTTGAAAATGTGCGTTTTAATAGCGTCTATTGTCGACGGTAGAGCCGCTATTCTCTTTGGGCGGGATGTGTGCTGGAATGAAGCAGTGTTGATTGCGAAGCCTGAGATGTGGTCGAGATGGGGATGTGTGATAAGGTAGGTGGAGATCAGATTGCGCATGAAGTATGCTGCGTTTGCTTTGACAGACTCGAAAGGGACCTCTAAGTTGGCGAAGGGCCCGGTAGTGAGGCATTGCGCAGACGCTCCATCAACTTGCTGTGATGGAGTAGATCCTCCATTGTTGTTCAATTCCGAGGTCGCATGCCGAAGTGATCTTGAGCCTTGAGCTGCAGCCGAACTTGCCCGTGGGCGAACGGTTCTATTGCCAGTTGAGACAGTGAAATCTGAATGTTCAGCTGGGACTGCTTCGGGAAGATGGTCTTGAAAGATTTTGATCACGGCGGCGAGGTGAGTGCCAGCGTCAACGGCCAGGACAGACCCTTTAGCCCAATTCGTAGCCGTTGACCTGACCAAAAGACCCGTCACGTTATCTTCATTCGGTCCACCTCCAGAACCCTGAAAACTACCATGTCAGCATCCGTATTGGTACGTGGAATAGGAGCAATTCTGAGGGATAGGGCCCAAGCCTCCAAGTTTGCGAAGACGCTGCTAAGGGAGAGGCGCAGGAAATGTCTCGGAAAGTTGACGCTGCGCCGTCGGTACCAGGAAAACAGCGTGATTACCACAATGAGAGCTCTCCTGTACATACCAATACTATGATCTGAAATGCTGGTGGCTTGAGAGGTGGAAAAGCCCCAGCATTCGCCGAGTCGACACCATTCACTCTCATCGAACTTTTGCCCCTCTCCTATGGGTGCGGGGTGCGAGCAACAGTAGTAGCGAACCGATTCTCCCAGTTCGATTCCCCAGGACAACGGAGAACAAGTAGATCTAGCCCTTTGTTTGATTGAACCCTCCCTCAAAAGACTGTCCTTATGCCAAACTGGCTTCCGACTTTCCTCGAGTCCACTGCAGGACCATGCAGGTTGCCGAAAGCGTACGGACTCGGGGATGAGACAGTACGGAGGTCGAGACGGGTACTCGCTTGCGGGACTCGATCGAGGTGTGTGCTACTCTGGACAATTGCAGCTGCACGGCGAACGAGTGTACATGATTGATGGATGGTGTCAAGTCGAGAGGAGGGTTGGAGGCATAGTGTGGTAAGAGAGAGCATGGAGGTCTGGTGGAACATAACAGACAGTCATTCAGCAAGCCAGCCGAGTGCGGGCCATAGGCTACTATTCGAGCCATCCAGCCCTTGTCGGGTGCGCGTATTATTAGAACGCGCTAGTGGTTACCGTACGCGGATCATAAGGCTGCCCTGTCGATGATCACTGAGAGATCAGTCTACTGGTCTACAAACTACCTAAAATCTGCCAACCGCTTGCGACTTCCTATTCCAATTTGGGCTGCCTGACGGTACACGTACCGGTATGAACTTAGGGCCCGTGCTAATAGCACTAACAGTACTTGTAACACTCGTTGCATGCTTATAAATGCTCATGACAATATGTAAGATACCAGCTACCCACTACTCATGCTCATTGTATACAAAACACCGTCTCTGCAATTTCCTACCCAACTCAAGCCCACACCAGCTTCTTAATGGAATGGCCCCACTGCTCTAACAAACCTGTACTCTTTCTCGCTTCCTGCAATGATATTATATCTTTGTCTTCTATGAAGCTCGCGGCCCCGCTATTATCGCCAAGCGCCGCTCTCTGGATCTCATCGCAAACGTTACTGACGAGTTCCTTCTCGCTCATGGCGTGGGTCTCGTGGCCCTCCATGCTGGCGAAGCTATCCCGTGCTGGAAGCGCTTTGAAAGCGAGGATTTTGAGAGTAGACGCGTCCTCTCTTATGGTACCTTGACCGGCAGTATCGCCAAGTTCACATGCTTCGTTGCCGTCCGAACCAACTGCGCTGCTCAGGGATCTGGTGTTAACCCGCGCTATATTCTCCTTGCCGGGCTTGTACTTGATTACAAAGCCAAAATTCTTTTCTGGGTCTGTTTGACTGGCAGTAAGTGTTGACGTAATGTAGGCTCCCTTCATTATGCCTGTAATGCTCCTCAGGTCCACCCTCTCAAAGGATGATACCTTTTCGACGTTCCAGTCGAAATTCACGCGGTATAATGCAGCGTCTGTGATCAAGAGACATATCTCCTCAAACGGATACGTCCTCACAGTATTTTGCTCACGTGGGCTCAATAATGTCCAACCCCCAACAAGATCTTCACTTTGGTCCGCAATGACAATCTTCGAGCTTGTTTCGACAGCATTTGCTCGGACCTTGGACATAGACATAGCCGGGTCTCGATTTTCTAAGGTCGCTTCAAACTCCTCGAAAACCTGCGATGTCACATTTCCCAGGAGGTAGTCAATTGCTGCTTGCGAAAAGTAGTCTGTTGAGCATAAGTAAACCTAGCTGCACATAGAAGTCTAGCTTTATTACCATTGACAATGTTATTGTAATATCTCGAGAGTGTCAGCCCGAGATCGTTGATAGCTCCGCGATAATTGCGTCTTCGAGTGCGAGTGAAGTCACCTTTCAAGGCTGCCGTGCTAGAATACTGCCGTGAGATGGCGTCTCCATTATCTGCCCATAGAGTATTGAACCATTGTGTGCTGGTGTCGGTCAGAAGGTCTACCTTAATGCCTTCTGCTTTCAACTGCTTCTCCAGAGCCCTTTGGCCAGTCGCACTCTGGACGACATTTGTTCGGTCGAGACAGTCCATGCAGTTAGTGCGTAGTATACCAGATTGCATTTTCTCAATAATCGAATTGAGCTCGGTAGTCTCACCGAACTCATCGAGCCTTCCCCCTAGAGTATCCATAAGAATGCTGACATTCTCGAATTTCATACCGCGACAGATTGCGTGAAAGTCGAACCATTCGAAGCCAAGCTTCCTTCCAGCAATGCCGTCTCCTGCATTTAGTTCCTTCGTATGTTCTTCGTACTTACGACCAATCTCTGCTTCACCACCCTTTTTATCGACCAAGAGAGCTATCTGTACGTTCCCGTACCGATTTGCGAGGTTGGTAAAATGTCGCCTGAATGCTTTATGATTTGTCTCAGGCGAATGCTGGAAGACAGGTATTGGCTTAAACGAATATGGGGACTGAGAAAAGAACAGGGGTATGGAGCCACGAATTTGCGTGAAAGAGTAGATTTTGTGAGCAGGTGACCATGAAGCTCTTGACAAAACCTGCTCTGTTTCTACGGTGTTTGCTGTGTTCCCGTCCTCATCAACTCCTCGCCTGCAATTTTGTAAGTCAGTCATCGGAGAACAGTCAGGGCTTCTATTACAGCCAACCTTACCTTAAGTAGCGTAAGCCTGGTCGTTTGATTGACCTTCTGGAGATCAACGTGAGCAAGAACTTTGAATCGTCATCCGCCTTCTCGGCTCTCTTCTGGGCCTGAATGACAGATGACGTATCTTGCTCGGCGTTAGAGATGGCTTCCGACGGGGCTTTGGCTTTTTGGTTGATCGAGAAAGCCCGCTGGCCCACAAATCCTTGCATTATAGGCAGGACGAATGAGTGATATCCGTTTTCAGTGAAAGGCAATGCCAGGTGGTGATTCCAATAGAACTAGGGATGGAAATCAGTGAGTAGGCCCGACAAAGGTCGCCAAGGATACACGAAAAACTGACCAATGGATCGACAGATTTGCTAAGTGGTATCTCAGGGTTCTTTATGATTTCACCGCCTAACCTTCTGGTAATGTCAAGATCATACGAATAGAAGAAGCTGCGAGACGACAAGAGCATCCTTGTGGTGCGAAGGAGTTTGGGTACAAGGGCGTTGGCGGTATTGGCCTCTTGACTGCCCGGCTGAGATGTTTGTCTGGACTGCAGATCGCTAGTCTGACCGGAGATTTCCATGTTCGCAAGCCTTTTATCCACAGCAACTTCAGAAGAATCCTTGGGTAGTGCATCTTCTGCAGCTCCCACAGGAGGGGGCTTGTCTTCGTCAGCGGTACTCATCCCTTGTGCCCTACGCTTGTCCGTACTCCAACCTTTGCGCGAGAACCATCGCTCTGCAAAGCGGCCATATTGACCCTTCTTGCTTATGACATCTTCAACGACGTTGCTAGTGCTCCGTTCAGGACCACCTGGCCTACTTTCTGAACTGTCTTCATTTGCAGGAGCACTCAAGCTCTCAAGAGAGTTTCGACCATCATCCTCGGGCTTCCCATCTTCAGCATGAACTTCTTCATCCTCTGAAGTATCGCTGTCTGCTTCAGAGGATGCGTGTCCTTCAAGGCCTTCTTTTGGACCTCTCTTCGCTTGTTCAATAGCTCTCTTGGCTTCGCTTTGGGAGGATAGAGGTATCAGAGCAACATCTGTAATGACGAATATTGGAACCCCTCGTATCTGTGCTACCTGTTCACGGCGTAGAATAGTAATGAGGTAGGAAACAGGGGCGATGGTGAGGAGTCCTTAAAAGCTTATGCTATCAGTAAAGCAATCAGGTTTAGACATTGGATATCGACTACCAACAATGCCATGGAATTCAGGACCCGATAGAGAGCTCGAGGATGTGGAAGATGCGACGGAAGAGATCTCATGAGTTGAGTACTTGATTTGAAGGCTACGTTGGTTACGCTGGCCTGCTGGGTGCAGTATCAATCCCTCAACAGCAGCAATGATCACCAGCTTCTTGACGATGCCAGGCATTTCTGATCTGTAACCGCTCAGGCCACCTGTATGACAGGCGCATTGGCGTAGCTTTCTGGCAACATCATCAGACAACGTCATGGTCGCTTTCACTAGCGTAGTAATTCACTCTGACAACCCGGCATTGAAGTTGCGATCAAGCTTCACATATCTCGCAAACCCCTGCACTACAAATCCTTCATGCATGACTTATGCTTCTTTCTCTCACCAAGGACAGAAGTTTCGCAGAGCTAGTGGAGAGGAAGCTGACGATAAGGGAGTTGTTGGAAGGTTGATGTTGTTCTTAACACTGGAGGCGAGTAACCTAAACAATAGTGCATAGGCCACAGCATAAGCATCCGTACAATAGACTGCTCGTTCTCGTTTCAGGAGTCTCATAAAGCCCGGGTCTTGAAGTGCTGTCTGAACAACTGCTTCAAACGAGACGTGAAACTCATCTTTCTAGATTCATATATACATATCCCTCATGACCCCACTCTCATACCACCTTGGGTATCTATGTATGACATATACAAGCATCATCCTGTACGCCGTCTGAACGACGAGTATTGCCAGGTTGATTCACAAAACGCCACCCAATGCCCTTTCAATGCGAATAACGTAGCAAAATCCTTCCCAGCAGCGAGGGAATAGAAACCAACGTTGCGCCCCTTGAATCCTCTAAAATGGTAACAAAGCAAGACTGCCGCCTAAACGTAGAAGACGGAAAATGCGAAACTCATTGCTCTTCGCTTTTCATGGGTAGATGTGTGCCATTATAACCACCATTCATTCGCGGCATCGCTGACTCCTCATCTTCTTCGCTGTCCTCAGGCAATCTTCCAAGCCCATGGCCAATCACATGTTCTTCATCGAAAGAGTGCATCAACACGCCTCTTTCGCCTCTTGAGCCAGTACTAGCTCGGCCAAGATCCCCACTTCGTCGGATTTGCATGCTGTGACGTGTTTGCAAACCTGTAATGCCATCTGTGGGTACTCCGTCTTTTACATGGCCGTTGAGGAGTTTGTGCCCATTGGGGTCTCCACGGGATAGGTTGAGGAGATAGACGCCTGTGAAGATGACGAGGAAGCCGCTTAGGAGCGAGATAGTGTTCACAGCGTCTGTGGTGTTGAAGCCACGGAAGAGGATGAAAGAGGCGACTAGTGTTGCGGTCGTAAATGTGACGTAGTATAACGGATTTACTCTTGGTAGGTCATTAGCAGGATTCCAGGCGAATATGAGGCGCAGCTTACATTGAGGTCGAAAATTGACTGAGGGCTTTGTTAAAATAATTCATCTGGGTCAATATGCAGCACACCGTAACAATCGCGAATGCATAGGTCGAGGGGTGCGTCAGTTGATTGTTGCCGGCCAATGTTAATTTCAAGGCAATGCCGAATGCCTTGACTGACATAACCGACACAGATCCAACAGTCGAACAGATCGATATGTATATGAGTGGGTTCTTCCTCCCATACTTAGGAGCAACTTTGTAAATCATTATGCTGGAGAAGATCGCGACTGCAGCACAGTACAGCAGGAAAGCTTTTCTCACAGACTCGTTAGTATCAGATAATGAGAGTCATGGTGGGGTGACGGTACCTGGGTGGATGGCATATTGCAGTATCTCATCCACAGTCTGTATCTCTTTGTCCGGTGGTGCATGTAACACTATTATGACGGATCCGATAAGACACAGCGCACATCCCAGCTTGCCCAGTGTACCAAGATCCTCTTTAAGGAAATATGACCCCAACACTGCCCCAATCAATACACTCAATGCACCCAACGGCGTCACCAGTATAGCCGGTGCAAAGGCATAAGCCGCGAAATTGGCGACTTCTCCGAGCACCATTGTGACTATACCTCCCCACCATGTCGGACTCTTCAGATATGCGAACCCGTCTCCCTCAAAGCCGTGCCTCTCACTGGCTTCAAGGAGGCCTTTTTTCGTTATAACGAAACTTGTCCCAATTGCCATTGTCGACAGTATAGCCAATGCCAGGCCTACATATTTGTCTTCTATCATCTTGACTGGCTTGGTGATGCCGCCGTCGTGGCGACCCTGAGTATAAGAAGGCCGTGTTCCTTCTCAATTATCGAGGCTACGCAGCGCCAGCGCGGCGTCCTTCGTAAACTCCAGTCAAACCCTTCAGCGTTTCCGTGGAGATATCATCGACCGATAGAGATGGCTCTCGGGGTTGACGTTTTGTAGAATGGGTATCTCAGTGAGGGGGTTGGGGAGGGAGAAAGAGCGATGGGGCGCGGACGTCTTTCGTTGGACCGGTTGGAGTTTGATTAGAGATGTATGTACTAAGGGCAGTGCAGAGGGCTTTCAGAATGAGCGTAGGAGTAAGCCAGGGAGTGATTGTATAGTATCAGACCGACTCGAGTGCGTAGTCCTAGTTTGTCCCTTCGCAAAGAGCCAGAGGTCCCAAAATAAACCCCTAGGCCACCTGGAAGCCGCCGCTAAACCCTTTATGTACCCTTGCCGCATTAGTCTTATCGAATTCGGCAAGAAATCAGGTACGATGATGCTACCTCGAGTACTACAGTCCCTCATAGTCCATGGTGAATGACACTTCATGTGATGTTGTTGAGCTATAGATCAGGGCCTGTGATGACCTTTGATGATTGTGAATTACTGTACGAGTCTGCGTGCGCGGGATCAAGGTCTATGGTACAAGAATTGTACGGAATATGGAATCCCCAACGTTGCCATGACCGCCACCCACTTTAGTGACCAACGCCATAATCCTTTCGCCTTGTCTAACCAATCCATCCTTCACGATGGTGCAATGACGCCGAACAGTGACAGGTACTGATATGGCTAACCGGAATCGAATGTTTAGAGTACAGTGGGGATGATGTCAGCATACGCCGCGTGCCATGTGGGTCTTGAATTGCCTATTTGTGAAATGCGAAAATGTCCAGGGGGTATCATGTGTGGGGAAGAGAAAGGAATTCGAAGTTAGTAAAGGGGGAAATGGTGAAGGGGCAAACCTGCGGCCTACCTACCACACAGACCTACCGTATTAGAGGAAAGAGAAACTAGTTGTTGGAAGACCATAAATTATCCGGCAGCTGATATGGTGAGAAGAGTTGGTCGTCACCCGTGTTGGCGGTGTTGCACGGCCCATTAGATTCCCCACTTGAAGCCTTTGGTAGATCTTAGTCCTGGCGCTCAGTGGTGGCTACTGACTAGGAGCAAGGATCCATGAAATGGAAGGAGGAACAATCGTTGGGATTAGGTACTGTGACCGCGACTGTGGAACGAAGATTTGACCGATGCCTTGGAAGGTCAGTCAGAGCGGACGCGCTTAGCACCTGTTTGGAGGTTTGTTAGTTCATGATCATCCTTACTCGGCTCTGCGAAACTCATACCTTGAGATTCATCTTCCAGAGCGTCGTCATCTCCATCAAGACTCCGAGCACGTTTCAGAGACCCAGGGCTTGACGCAACAATCGGCTCCAAAGTTACTGGCGCTTCAGGAGTCTCAACATCATCTTCGTCCTCATACGTTATCTCGTCCTCATCTATGTGGGGTTCGTCGTCTTTTGCCAAAATGGGAAATTCCAGCTCTGTCCGCGCCGGGGTAGCAGCGACAGGACCATCACTGGGCTGTGACGGATCTGATTTACCTCCTACTAAGTCTCCGTCGTTTTCATGGGTTGCTGCCTCTTCCCCCTCGGCGAGATCCTCAAACTTTCCTGGTTCTGCGGTAGGGTCAAGGAGGTTTGGGGAACTATCAAATTCTTTGGCCGGCGTTGAAGCTGTCCGACCATCTGTCTCGGCCTGATCATGATCTGCATTCGTATCAAAGACATCTCCCTGAAGAGTTGAAGAGCCAGTCGAAGTCCCATGAGTCAATTCCTCCTCATCTTCGTATTCGATTGTGTCTTCTTCGTCTACAGCGGCTTCGACCAGCTTTCGAGCCAGTCGCTCTGCGGATGAAGTTGAATCGGACGGAATGGGAGCTTCTTCGTTAGTCTGTATGGCTTCATTAATAACTTCTTCTTCATGGTTCTCTTCCTCTTGAAAGTTCTTGATCTTGTACTTTTCCTTATAATCCTCATCCCCTTGGGTCTCCTTAAGCTCGGAGTAAGCTTCTGCGTCATCAGTCTCTTTGCCAGGACTATCAACAAAGTTGTTTGTTGGCGCAATATCCTGCGCTGCAGTTGTTGCATCTTGAGATGGCTCCGTCAAAGGCGGCGATTCCCTCTGAGGATCGACTTTATCGTGTATGTTTTCAGACTCCAGGATTTCCTCATGTTCGGCGACCTCCACCTCCGTGTCCCTTGTCACGTCGTCTCGCGGGAAAGCGTCTTCCGGCTCATGGCCTTGAATTTCATCGAGCTCGGGCTGCTGGATCTCTTCGCCTACCTCAGACGACCGAAGCTGCGAGAGCCCCTTCCCCTCCACTATGGCATTCAGCAAGAATTCGAAGCGATGTGAAAAACTAGCCTTTGTGGTTAGATGCATGTACAGAGGCGGTACATTTTCAATCCCATCGTAATGCTGAAGATGATTGTAAACATCAATGACTTGCAGCAGGGTTATGGTAGAAGCCTCTATAGTTGACTGCTGAGTTGTTAGCAATTGAGATACGACTGCCATGGCAGGAGAAACTCACTTCACTTATATGAAGATCGAGGTCATTGATGTCAAGCATCAATTCCTCTTGTTCGCTTATACTTTCTCCTAAGATCGACCTAAGTGCGCCAAACAAAGCCTTAATGCTATCACCAGCTACTTGCTCATTTCGCAAGAAGTAAGTGTTGGTATGTTCGTCATCCGAATCGATTGGGGGGAACAAAGAAATCTCATTGTCTTGGTATAAGACGACAACAGGGTGTACGTGAGCGGGTCCCCTCGATGTAGCCTCGTCTGGCCCGTTTTGATACTCTTCGGTTCGATCATCTTCAGCTTGATCATCTTCAGCTTTCTGAAGCAGTGGACTGTCCTGCTTCGGGGAAACTCCTACTGCTTCCTGTCGTTCGGGCTGCTCTATTGTGGTTCCTGGGCCGTGCAGTAAGTTGTCGCTAAAGACGTCGGTCGAATACTCATAGCCATAAGTTTCTTGTTTGCTTATATAAGTTTCATCGCCTTGGTGAGACTCTTTGGAAGAGATATCCCAATGGCTTTCGCCTTCACGCCTGCTAGTCTGGTCTTCATATTCACGCTGAGGCTCTTGTGCATTGTATTGATGGTTTCCATCCTCATGTCTGCTAGGCTCCTCATACTGTGGTGCAAGCCCTTGCGGGCTTTCCTGTGTTACTATGGTGGAGGTCTTATGTGGGGAACTGCATTCCTTTTGCGCAGCGGAAAGGCTTTCAGGAGCAATACCTGAAACTTCTTCGGTACTGAGCTGCTCAAGGTGATCGGGATCTTGGCCTGGATCCGTAGAGATCTGGTCTTGTTTGTCAAGTACTCCTTGAGGGATATCCGATGGGTGTTCTAGGTGGGTTCCCACGATAGTATCTTCATCCGCAGGATAGAGTTCTGCGTCCCCAGCATCCTCTAGATCTTCGTCATGTACAGATGATTGCCCAGCAATAGATCCTTCCACGTAATTATCATCTGCCATCTCATCGTCGTTACCTGCTTGCATGTCTTGTTCGTTCGTAGACGCCATATCTGTCAATACATTGACATCTTCACCCATGTGTTCATCTTCCTCATATTGGTAATTGTCAACTGTGAGATCTAGGTCAATGTCAATGTCATCATCAGCTCCAAAGCGACGATCCATCTCAGACGTGAGCTCCATTGGATCTTCGGTGGCTGACGCTTCAAGATTCGAGGTAGTTTGCATCTGTAATGTGGTCATTGTGGTGGATGGATGCTGCGCCGACCCATCTCGAACATGTTATCTGTTATTAGGATGTAGATGCCTTAAGGATGCGTAGATGGTTGTGAGCAAGATGGAGCTTGATGAAGTCTGACTGATGCGTTGCCTCAGAGGTTGATTCATAAAGTAAGTGATCATGAAGACCTAGAGTTTCAAGTAGGGTGACGAGACTTCGAGGCCGGCAGCCACGCGCTGAAGAGATGATATAGCAACAGGCGTGAGTCGCAGATATTCTTGTGAGATCTGTGCAGACTGAGCGCGTATGGTCGCGCAGTTGGTAGTGTCATGGATGCTTTCGGTGGAGGATATGGGAGGAGTCGAGCAACGAAAGCTAATTCTCTGAGCTAAACCGATTCGGTTTAGTCGGCTCTATCAACGACGTCCTCATCGTATCAATCACAAACCCTGGCCCATCTTAAGCATCAGACCACATCTCAGCAGTATGTGTGTCGCCTGAGCTCATTTTAAGACAAATTGCTCTCCTAGTGGCTTCAGGAACCGTAATAGTGAAATAAGATCGACCCTACATCACAGATCGTCAATCCTAAGCAGCAATGGTAAACTGTTCCACCGAGACAAATGTACTATGCTAGCACTGACTATTTCAGGTGGTACTCGCAGCTTCAATCTGTACGAGAGGAGGCAAGGCAGTGCTATCACGGCAATTCCGTGAAGTTGCACGGTCAAGAATTGAAGGTCTCTTAGCATCGTTCCCAAAGCTCGCGGATTCAAGCACACAGCATACTACAGTTGAGCAAGACAACGTTCGCTATGTCTACCAGCCACTGGATGAGCTATATATGGTACTTATTACCAATCGGCAATCGAACATACTTCAAGACATCGACTCTCTACATCTCTTCGCCCAGGTCGTGACAAGTATATGTAAGAGCCTGGATGAGAGGGAAATCCTGCGAAATGCCTACGAATTACTCAGCGCGTTCGACGAGCTCGTTACCCTAGGCTATCGTGAAAACCTCTCATTAAGTCAGATCAAGACCTTTCTTGAGATGGAAAGTCATGAAGAGAGGATACAAGATATTATCTCAAGGGTATGCTATCTTCTAGTACATATGCTCGCATCATGCTGAAACAGCGTACAGAATAAGGAGTTCGAAGCGACGGAGGAGCGTAAGAGAAAAGCCAAGCAGCTGGAGCTCCAGCGGAAAGAGATGGCTCGCAGTGGTCGTAGTGCAGTTACTCGTGCGCCCTCATACCCTACATACACCCCGCCACCTAGACCGTCGCCCGCTGGCTACAGTGCGTATGATAGCTATGAGGCCGAAAAGAATAAGTCATTCAAGTCAGTGCTCTCTTCCTCCTTCATGTTACCAAGGGGACTAACGATAGCATAGAACTATTGCTCCTAAAGGTAAAGGCATGCAACTTGGCAAAAAGTCGAAGACCACGGATATGTTTGAGCGAGTGCGAGGAGATTTGGGTGCTCAAGTCGAGGACTCCACGCCTTTGGTTTCAAATTCACAACCAGTCACTGCAGAAAAAGCACCTTCTGCACGAGTCTCATCCTCAGCGGATCGTGATGCTATTCACGCAACCGTCGCCGAGAGCATATCCGCAAAAATATCTAGAGACGGCATTCTCAAGTCCTTCAACGTGAAAGGAGACTTGCAATTACGTATCTCAGACCCCTCCTTGACAAAGGTCAAACTTGACCTTGTTGCGAACCCCTCCCATAACGCTCAGTTCAAGACGCACCCTAATGTGGATAAAGCACAATTCAACAGTTCCAAAGTAATCCAATTAAAGGATACTTCTAAGGGATTTCCTGCAAATAATTCTGTCGGCGTCTTACGATGGAGTGCCACTGCTCCGGCCGATGCCGCTGGAGTCCTTCCGATCACATTTACTGTCTGGGTCAATAAAGGCTCAGACGACACGTACACAATCACCGTGGAATATGAAATGACCGGGTCGGACACTTTACATGATGTGGTTGTGATCATTCCTTACAGTACCAGTGAGCCCGCAATATCGAGCTTCGATGCTCAGTACGAGGTATCGGGAGATAGTTTGGAGTGGACCATCGGCACAGTGGATGAATCAAACGCGAGCGGAGCCTTTGAATTTGAGGCACAAGCCGAGGATGAAGCCGAGTTCTTCCCAATGAGTGTGCGTTTCTCGAAGAGCAAGCCGTTTATGGACGTTGACGTGAGTCTTGATCTACACGCAAATGTTGTGCATAGTCCTAAACTAAATCCATCCAGGTCACCTCCGTCACATTAGTAGAGATGGATCAAGATGTCTCGTTCACAAAGGACGTCAAGTCTGTAGCAGACTCGTATTTGATTGAATAGGCTATGCAATACTCAAAAGTGCTATGGGAACGAATCAAGCGAAGCGTGAATCATTAGATGTACAAGGTAGAATAGCAAGGTTTGTTTGCACCTACGGCTCAAAGAGAACCTGAGATGAATATAATACCTAGAGAATACCACTACCAATTGGGCTTTTTGCATGTGATTGACAAAGTCATGAGGATTCACTTAGTAGAGCCTAGCGTAGAAGCTGTATCCCAAATTTCGCGCATTGGGTTGGCTGCAAACACACTAGGTAAGTAAGTTCTAGCGAGTAGGGTAGTAACCGATCTCTGTTTGTTTTCATCACAATGTAATTGTGGAATAGTTCTCTATTCTCCCCAATTCCTGATATAGATCAATCCTGCTGACTAAGGATCATTCAATAAGACCTAGATTGGGATGAAGCGGAGTAGATCACAAGCGTTGGCAGCCTCTCTATCAAGATGGCTGAGCCCCTGGCAGAGAAAGTGGTACAGCCAGCTATCAATCCCGCACATGTGGCGTACTGCCCCACTATGGATCTAGTTGCATTGGCAACAATTGATGAGCAGGTCCAAATCTACAGGCTGAACGGACAGAAGGTGTTTGGAATACTAAACAAGCAGACTCCTGCCCGAGTAGACCATATAAAGTGGAAGCCAAACGGTATTGCTGCTTTTGACCTATTACATACCATCCGACTCCGTGCTGATTCGGTTTCACTGAAGGACAATCACTTGCAACCGCATATAGCAATCATTCATTAACCTTGACAAATGCACAGACTGGCAAAATCATTCACCAGTTCGACTGCTCTGCCTACTCAAAATCCCGAATCTGTTGCTTAGGCTGGGGAGTCAACTTTACAGACAGCAACAAAGTCAACTCACACATCAATACATTCAAAGGTGAGTTGACATTGGACGATGTGATAAGTCACAATCCTCAGACCAAGGCTATGGACTCAGCGCCGGACCTACCACTTGATCTGGCGTTTCTAGATGTTGAAGCTTCTTTGCCCAAGCTGAGCATATTGCCATCTGGAGGAATCGAGTAGGTGCGAGCAGTAGGACATGACAGCTGCAAAGGCTAAAAAGGTGTAGGGATGATATATTCAGTACTCGAGCATCGCTTGATACGTTATTCAAGCCGCCGACCACTAACTCCACTGATTCAGCGGACATTCTCGTTGTGGGCTTCGAAGATGGTACGGTACATCTGAGTATCTACGACTCCTTCGAAATCGGTATTTTCGATCTACAACAAGCTTCACGGGGTATCCACGGTTGCAAGCCACTTCTGCATAGCTCTCATCCATACTCAACAACACACTCGTTGCTTGTGTCAAGTAAGGCTGGTGTAGAACAGGAGCTTCATGTTGTACCTCTTGACCTTCGGCTGATTTCTAATGCTGGAAGATATTTATCATTGCTGGCTGCAAAGTCTACTCAACTGCACAATGTCTTACGCTATATCAATCAAGTACAAAGACAGATGTACAGCGACTTCAAGGCTTCTCAAGACCTCCCGCGTAGATTTATTGGGAATATTGAAGAGACTCTCATGGAACAGTCAGACTGTACGTGGATGCAGGCCGCTTATCACCTCGTGGTCACGGGTAATTGTCATTCAGAAGTCAAAGAGTGGTTAGTAGATCAATTAGGAGAAAGGGTACGTCAGCATCTTCATGTAACGCTGCTCACTACCTACTGATCCAGAGATTTAAAGGGACACAAGAGGTGGGAGAAGGCCACCACTACTGGTTATGAAAGTGTACGACGCTTGGCTCATGAAAATCTACTGCCCGCCTTGGAGAGACTCAGTGTGATCGTGAGCCGGCTCCGCGGCTTATCGAGATTTCAGGTATCGAATGTTACGCTAGGACTCTCAACACAGGACTTGGACAACGTACTTGACACTGTGAATTGCTTACAACTCGTAGGGCACCATATCCTCATCACATCGGGCTTGGAGCTTCGTCAATTTTCCGCCTTTTCGACATGGCTTCGTCAGGAAATTGAGACTCAGTCAAGCGATGTGAGCACAACAGAAGCTGCTCAAAAGGATATGAACATAGATTATGGAGGTACTCTGGAGTATATTCAGGGGCCTATGACCCGAAGCCAACTGGCCAGATTTTTTGACCTGGAACCGGGCTTAGACAAGGGCTCACAGTGGGACCTTGCAGCCGAAGGGAGGTCCCTATTTGAGCTTTATAAGAAAGAACTCAAAGTAGACGAGATGGAGGAGCCCACTGGGAAAAGCCTCCCAGCGCTTGATGCGCTCATTAGGCACCTTGATACACAATGCAGAGCAATTTTCAACAATATTGCAGAAACGCAGAAGAGAAATGTCAGATTTGCTTATCCAACGTCTCTTGGAGTTGGGACTCCCGCATGCGCTGATATGAGAATACTTGCCGAAGTAAGTGGCTATCGCATTTGTCTTCATGTCTCCACTAGACTCACCAAACCAAAGCGCTCCGGCGACGCCGACCAATTTGTCACCTATGTTGTTATGGGACTTGGACGAAAACAACCTGAAGGTAATGTAGGATATATGATTACCTTAGAAATGCGTGCTTACTCGACCCCTAGTATGTGTCTACAGGATTGTCCTCGAGATAGAAAACGGCATGAGTACTACCACAAGTGTTGAAATTGCATCGGTACGATTGGCCGGTTTCGACATCAAAGATGTCAAATTCGTTGATGATGATGAATTCGTGCTAGCAACGTCTGACGAGAGTAAGTCGTGCTTTCCAACTTAACATTCTCTGGCTACCTAGGTTGACCATCGTCCAAAGCTTCGTCCAAGCTGTTTAGACTTCCATACCGCAAACGCTCAGATAGGTCTAAGACGCTGGCATACACAGTGATGGCCAATCAGAATGGAAAAAGTGCCAAAGGTACTGCAGAGCGAACTAATATCATACCGAGCATTGACCTGGCGGACCCAGAGCATCTCAGGACCTATACCTGGCTAGAGTTCCCACCAGGTGTCTCTTGGACTCCAGAAAGGATGGAGGTAAACGGCAGGAAAGGGAGACGAGTACTATGCATCGTAGCGCAAGATAACTTCCATTACCGCGTGTATGATCTAGACAGCGCTACCGAGCCTCAGGAGTTGGCTCTGGAAGGAAGTGACGAGCTCATGTCATGATGAAAGACGCGAAGAGCGCATTCACAATTCCATGTTCCTTCTTAGCCGACAACCAAGCTGAAGGCTTACAACGGTGGCGTGAAAGTGCCCTGGGTCGGCTATGACATGCGCCAGGAGGCGATTGCTGAGGCTAGGGACCACTTGTTTGCTCATCGATGGTTCGCGAGGCGGCAAAGACGTCTATCGAGTCTGTGCAATGACTTGCTTCACGGTGATCTGACTTGTAGCGCTGTGTAACAGCGCTACAAATTGACAGATAGGTGGAGAGTTGTAGGCAGATGCTACGTCCAAGCAGGGTTGACCCTAACAGCGGCTTCCGCTGCATGTGTTGACGGGAGTGTTCGGCATGACACAAAGCCTCGTCCAACATGATTTCACGCGAAAGCTAGCATAACAAAAATAACATCGAATAACAGAATTGGTGTGAGATCATAATTGATGGCGTAATTTTCCGTAGACGCGTTGCTGAGGTAGTGGTGTTTTATTGCACACATACGGACTACCGTAGAATAGTTCTATCAAAATCTCGCTTCCTGGGCGTCGACGCTCGTTTACTTCCATGTAATCTCCAACCCTGACCACAGTACATACTCCGCTGTGTTCAACACCACTCATTTGAAAAAGGCCCTTCCCGAATTTCATCCACATAGGCTGCGGTCCTACCTCCCAACCAGATCTCAAGTCGGCTGAAGTCTCGTGACACGGACAATTCATCTGTAGAATGGATGTGAATCAGGTGCTGGAGAATACGTTCTCGCCAGGTAAGTGCGCATGATAATCGCGTTATTACTAAGGGGATACACGTCTTGAGCTTACAAAATCTGTCTAGATGCGGCTGCACGTCAGAATGCGGAGCACCAACTGGCCCAGGCTGCTGAGGTGAACTTCGTAAGTACTCACCTCTGTGAAGCTACCAGATTACATGCTGCGAAATTTAGTTTACCGGGTACTGACTGCGTGGTATAGTCCACATACCTCACAACACTCGCGCAAGAACTCGCCAACGAAAAAGCAAATGCTGGTGTCCGCCAGGCAGCCGGTATTGCTCTGAAAAATGCATTTACAGCCCGGGAGTATTCAAGGCTACGTGAGATACAGATGCGATGGCTTCAGGGTGTTGATACAAGCGCTAAAGATTCTGTGAGACGGTTGGCTTTGCAGACGTTGGCTTCAAAAGACACGAGAGCAGGCCAGTCTGCAGCACAGTTTATTGCTGCGATAGCAGCGATTGATATACCACGGAATCAATGGCCTGAGCTGATGCCAGCTTTGGTGGAGAATGTGGGTGAAGGCGAAGATCACCTGAAGCAAGCCTCTTTGCAAACCATCGGCTACATCTGCGAAGCGGAGGACCAAGATCTCCGGGACAGCCTTGTTCAACATTCCAATGCAATCCTTACGGCAGTGGTGCAAGGGGCGCGAAAAGAAGAGCCTAATAAAGACGTGCGACTGGCTGCTATTAACTCACTTTCAGACTCGTTGGAGTTTGTAAGGACGAATTTCGACAATGAGGGAGAGCGAAATTATATCATGCAGGTCATATGTGAAGCTACCCAATCTGGAGACTCCCGCATTGAAGCCAGTTCTTACGGCTGTTTGAATCGCATTATGGGGCTCTATTACGACAAGATGAAGTTCTACATGGAGAAGGCGCTCTTCGGGCTGACGATCATGGGCATGAAGAACCCAGAGGAAGACGTTGCTAAGCTTGCTATTGAGTTTTGGTGCACGGTCTGCGAAGAAGAGATTGCCATCGAAGATGATAATGCCATGGCTCAAGCAGAAGGAACAGAGATGAGGCCATATTTCAACTTTGCGCGTGTAGCAGCCCGTGAAGTCTTACCCACACTTTTACAGCTCATGGCTCAGCAAGACGAAGATGCCGCGGACGAGGACTACAACATTTCAAGGGCAGCATATCAATGCTTGCAACTTTACGCCCAAACCATTGCTGGCGATATTGTGCAGACTGTGCTAGGCTTTGTAGAAATGAATATTCGGCAAGCAGATTGGCATTTTAGAGATGCTGCTGTCTCGGCCTTCGGCGCAATCATGGAAGGACCGGATGAGAAGATGCTCCAGCCTTTGATCAAGCAAGGCCTTCCTGTACTTATAGGAATGATGGATGACCCTGTTGTACAGGTCAAAGACTCTGCTGCTTTCGCCCTGGGCAGGATATGCGAGAATGTATCCGAGGCCATCGATCCCGAGGAGCATCTACGACCTCTTATAGGAGCACTCTTCGGTGGTCTATCAAGCAGCCCAAAGATGGCAAGCTCTTGTTGCTGGTCTTTGATGAACCTTGCAGAGCGGTTTGCTGGTGAGCCTGGTTGTCAAGAGAATCCCATGTCGCCACACTTCCAAGAGAGTGTACAGCGCTTGCTTGCTGTAACCGAGGGAACTGATGCCGATAACCAGCTACGTATGGCCGCCTACGAAGTTCTCAACGCCTTCGTGACAAACGCTGCGAACGACAGTCTACCTACTGTTGCCAAGCTGTCAGAAGTTATTCTCGAGCGTTTGGAGAAGACGTTACCAATGCAGCAGCAGATTGTTAGCGTTGAGGACCGTATTACTCTTGAAGAGATCCAGACCAGCCTTACAAGCGTTTTACTGGCCGTTGTACAACGCTTGGAGGGTGAGATTAAGCCTGCAGCGGATCGAATCATGAACGTGCTCTTACAAATCTTGAGCTCGGTCGGTGGGAAATCGAGTGTTCCAGATACCGTTTTCGCTGTGGTCGGTGCCTTGGCAAATGCCTTGGAAGAGGACTTCGCCAAGTACATGAACTCCTTCTTACCCTTCTTGTACAATGCTCTGGGAAATCGTGAAGAGCCTGGCCTATGTGCCATGGCAATTGGGCTTGTGAGCGATATAACACGCGCTCTGGGAGAGCTGTCCCAACCTTACTGTGATCAGTTCATGAATTATCTCCTTACCAACTTGAGTGTGAGTATCAAAAAACAACGAGCAAGAGTTTTCGCTAATCAATATCAGGACAAATCAATCAGCAACCAATTTAGGCCCGCTATCCTTCAGACTTTCGGGGACATTGCGCAAGCCATAGGCCCTCACTTCGAGACGTATTTGACTGTCGTTGCCCAGGTCTTACAAACAGCAGCTAGCGTGACAATGGGAGAGAATGCGGCATTCGAAATGCTTGATTATATAATCTCATTGCGAGAAGGCATAATGGATGCATGGTCAGGTGCTATTCTTGCAATGAAGAGCAAACGTGCGTGCGCCGTTACCGAATCAAGATACGCGCTAACAGACTACAGCCCAAGCGTTGATACCATATGTCGAGTCTATCTTCACGATACTCAGCGTTGTCGCACAAGATCCGAACAGAAGCGAAGCTCTTCTCCGGTCAGCTATGGGCGTTATTGGGTAAGTCATCAGAATCTATCTCCGAATGCTAGACTAATCTCAATACAGAGATCTGGCGGACACGTTTCCCAACGGAGAATATGCTAATTACTATCGTGCTGAATGGATCACACAATTGATCAAGGATGTCAGGAGTAACCGAGACTTCCAAGCACGTACTATTGAGACGGCTCGATGGGCCCGCGAGCAAGTCAAGCGACAGTTGGCTGCACAGAATTCTCAAATGTCTTGACGGATTCCAAGCAGCCAGCCATCGCGCCGTCTTCCAGGGGTTCAGCACGACCAGCGATCGTAGAACCAAGGCCGCAGTCGGGCACGCGTCGAGCAGAGTAGAAAGCTGAACGAACATGCTTATCGTGCTGCGATAACAGCCATGAAAGATCAGAGGCCCTCCCAGCGTCCGATCAGGATGGCTCCCCCATTGCACCTTCAGCACAGCAAAGCACCATACGAGCACCATCACCGAAACCCCGATACCCACTATCACATTCAGATACCCCTTGCACGACACCGCCACACCATCTATGTATTAGCATCTCTAGACACCACCGAGCACATTATCAGCGATAAAGGGCCTGGGAAAGAAGTCAAGACCGATATCTGCTGATGCTCTACCAAGTTTAAAGATCTTTACATGCCCGTTGAGTTGCAAAGTCATGTATGCCCAATAAATCTTGTATCCAATTCCTAATTCTAACCTGAGTCTAATCGTCTTCGCACTCCCGCATAGATTTTCCACGGGTGGCCTTCTGAAAGAGATGGACTTTATGCAATAAGGGAGTTGAAGACCTTGCAGAGATTAGAATAAGCAGAATCAATGAAATAATTGAACCCCATGTTCGCACCATAGTAGAGCCTCATACTGAGCAGTAGTCCGAGAATTGGTAATGAACTTGCCCTGCTCCTCTTATCAAGGGTCTCTTTGCATTTTATAACAATGAACCTTCTTTTGACTTATTCGTAGCCGATCTTCGCTCACTCAGTTGTTTGCACAACATCACAGCAGGCTCTTTGCGCGTACGATACCCAGGAATCATCTGAAAGACAGACCACCTTTTTGCCATCTTAGAAATATCACAGTTATAATCCCTAATCGGAATGGCGGAGAGAGGACCCCAGATTACCCTTTCAGGTGGGGGTTTGAGGAAATATCCAGGTAAGCTAATCTTGCAATACATAGAACAAGCATCGTATTAACCAAGAGCAGCAAAACTACATGCACAGAATGCAGCATGTCATCTGAGTGTCTCAGAGGGTCTGATCTTTCTACCTGGTAGGGGCCTTGGATTGTCGAAGCTATGAAAACATTGACTAAGTCCTCTATCCCTGGCTTCGTTTTTCTAGGCCAACATAGGCTCTACATTGAAGACTCCGATATGTTCTACCCCTTTCGCCAAAGACGGTGAGTAGCAAATTTTGGCATTGTTTGATACCTGTACTTGCGGTATCCGGGGTGATGTGGACATTCTCATAGACTACATACCTAAAACGCCGTTTAAAAGGTGTTGTTTCGTCGAGGTCGAGTCAATAGGGTGAAAAGCCAGGCAAATGCCTGATAGATCCTGACTCTTGTCGTCTAAGCCTGATATATGTCTCTGTATGGAGAGCTGCTAAACGGCAATTTCGAGGGATTCCTGTCCGCAATATTGGCTATTCGCGAAACATCTTTGGATACGCTGACTGAGATGAACTAGCTATTTCTACTATTTGAGCGGAGTCAATGAAGAAGACTGTTATTTAACCTATGATATCGAACGACATCACTCCACTCTATATATACCGCCCATCACGGTAGAAGGTGTAAGTGCCACCGTAATCAACATTACCGATAACAGCGGATTAAAAATTCGTTGTATCTAGGTTGTCTGGTTTGGAAAAGGACCAACCATTAAAGAGGCCGAAGAAAGGTCAGTACAGTTATTATTACATGGTACTAGTAGCAGATTAATTGATCGATTCAGATATGACTTCGATGAGGTGATGCTAACATCGTCCATGCCTGACGAGATTGAGTACTGGCTTCGGGTGAACCCTCACAAGAAGGTTTATGTATTACGTGAAAGTCAGTCCTTGCGTCAAATCATCCACTCTTCCCTAGAACCAAATTATGACATGACCTCGTTGATGCCTGCCCTTGATGCTTCTCGTGTGATCAAAGACCACGATGAGCTCGTTGCTATCAAGCGAGCAATAAGGATATCATCAATCGGTCATCGTACTATCATGCACCACATTACGTCTTTGAAGACCGAGGCCGAAGTCCATGCTCTTTATCTGGACGTTTGTATCGCCCACGGCTCGCAGGTCCAATCATATCCGCCCATAATAGCATCTGGTGCGAATGCCTCGTCACTCCACTACTTTGACGCCAATGATACTCTTAAAGGCAAAAGCTTGCTCTGTATGGACGCAGGAACCGAATGGGAATGCTATTCCAGTGACATCACTCGCACGTTCCCACTCACTGCAAAGGGTTGGCCGAGTAAAGAGACAGCAGAAATCTATGCACTTGTAGAAGAGATGCAGGAGAGATGCATAGCTATGCTCGGTCCTGGCGTTCGCTATCTGGATGCCTTCATCTTGGCTGATAGGATTGCAATAGAAGGTCTCATGCGAATGGGCATCTTTAGGAAGACCGATGTTGAAGAGGTGCTAAATTCTGGAGCTACCAAAGCCTTCTTCCCGCATGGATTGGGCCATCATATGGGCTTGGACGTGCATGACGTGAGTGCAAAGCCGATCCTGAGCATGACTCAAAGCGGCAACTCGAGCACAAGAGGCGAAATATTGGACACTAAGGCAGATATGCGGTTGGAACTTGCTCCATGTACGTCAGATGCAGCGCTGTTAGAGCCAGGCATGGTAATCACTGTGGAACCCGGGATTTGTGCGTACAGCCACAGACAATCTTTCACACAAGGTTACTGATACATTGCATAGATTTCAATCGTTATGCACTCACCAAGCTATATCTGCCTAACCCGCAGATCTCGAGGTACATTGACCAAGAGAAACTGCAAAAATACATGCATGTGGGAGGAGTCAGGATTGAGGACGATATTTTGATCACGAAAGATGGGTACGAGAATTTGACAATGACGCCGAAAGGCAAAGAGATGCTGGAAATTATTCGAGACGGAGCAAAATGCAAGCATTCAAAGGAGTGTCGCTTGGGATTGGACAGCCAGTGAGATTTTTCAACGAGTTCAGTTGGTCCCTTGCTCCAGTTCTTTAATTATCTTCAATATCCCTTCCACCACGACTGCATGATCTTCATGCTGTTTCAAACCACTAGCCACAACTACCCCCACAACCCCCTCTACTCCCCTCACTTTTACCGGAACCCCCCCTCCATGGATCGCATACTGGCCTGCCTTTTCACCCAGCATATACTTCTCGGCGAAAGTTTTCTCTTTATTTTCAACAATCGCTTGATCGTGATTTGGTTCGAACTTCTGACTCATAAACCAACTGGAGCATCCCCATCTTAGAACGGTGGCTCTCTTTCGTGCGACCCAAATATCGTTATCTGGTGAGGTGCCAGGATGTGTGCAAGCGTGGAAGAGAAGCTGAGCTGAATTGGCAAGGGTGATATTGATTACACAGGGAGAGGAAGAAAACGAGCGAAGGCGCGTGTAGAGGTAAGTTCCTAAGGTGTAGGCTGTGTCCGCTGTAAAGGTTGGAAAGACGAGGGAAGATTCTTGGACAAGAATGGCCTCAAGCTACTGTAGTCAGCGAATGCGTGTAAGGAATCCAGACGAGGAACTAACATCTGTCGGTGCCTCGTCTAGTGCCTTTGCCATATTTTATGAACGACAATCTCAGGCACAGGACTTGAACGATTGGGTACAAGGTGGGTACTATGTAGCTCATCCTAGCATGGGCCAAATTTGCGGAGTGACAAACGTCATTCCACAACCTATGCTAGTTCTAGGCATTCTCGCCGCGACCTTTTCCTATGATGCTAATGAACCGGCATCTTTCGGTGCTGCACCAGAACACGGAGACGAATACTGACAACATCATTAAAGATGGGTTTCCATGTCAAATCCGGTGTTGAAGAGGTGGAATGGCATGTCGGTGAAGGCTAGAATAGCCTAGGGCATTTGGCCCCTCCGCAAAAGTCAACTCTCCCCTCATCACTTGTGTGATGCGTACGTGCGACACTTGAGACCTACACGTCACTGCTACAAGCAGACTTAAGCGGACTCTCAAGCCCTTAAGAGTCAGGAGGTTATCCCTTTCTTCAGAGAGACCACTCAATATGGATCCCGAATCGGAGCTTGCAGATTTCTCAACAACTACTCACCAGCACCACACCTGGGCGCGGACTTTCTTCTCCTATCCAGAGCGCTACATCCAGCCCCGAACAACAGAAGAATTAGCGAAAGTCATCAAGCTTGCCCGAAGATGTCGACGGAGAATCGTCGTAGTAGGCTGCGGCCACTCCCCTTCCGATCTTACCTGCACATCATCCTGGCTTGTGAACCTCGATCACCTCGAACAGATTCTAGATATAAACAAGAGCACAAAGATGGTGGTGATGCAAGCAGGTATACGACTGCGTGACTTGGGCATCAAGCTGAAGGAACACGGCCTTGCTATGCCCAACTTGGGTAGTATCGATCATCAGTCGATAGCTGGCGCAATGGGAACAGCTACGCATGGAAGCTCTACGAAGCACGGTATCCTATCTCAATCGGTGAAAGGCTTGAAGATCATGCTTGCAAATGGACGAACAGTATCTTGCTCGGCTGAACAGAATCCTGACCTCTTCCGTGCTGCTCTGGTGAGCTTGGGAGCGCTGGGTATCATCACAGAAGTCACCTTCCAGACCGTCCCGGCATTTGATGTCGAATGGCATCAAAGCCTACATCCTTTGGAAGATATTATAACAGACTGGGACAGAAATCTATGGACACAAACGGAGTTCACTCGCGTTTGGTGGCTACCTTACATGAAACGATGTATAAAATGGAGAGCAGAAAAGACAACCAAGCCACATCATGCTCCGGACGCACACTGGTGGGGCGGACGCATTGGATTCCACACCTACCACATCCTACTGTACTGTGCTCAATGGATCCCTAGTATCCTGCCATACCTCGAGAAATTCGTCATCAACGTCCAATACGGCTTCAAAGACGGCGCTGGCAGCGTCGCAGTCGAAGAAGGCCGAACCGGCCTCCTAATGAACTGTCTGTACTCCCAATTCGTCAACGAATGGGCCATTCCCCTCGCACGAGGCCCCGAAGCAATCAACCGGCTCTCATCCTGGCTCAACGGCGACGAGGAATCAGCAAATATCCCCTTCAGCTCAAAGAACCTTTATGTCCATGCCCCCATCGAAGTCCGCGTCTGCGACACCTCTTCCACCCGACCTCGCCCCTACCTCGACAACACGATGCCCGACGGCCCGACGCTCTACTTAAACGCAACGCTCTACCGCCCTTACAACCGCGACCCTCCTTGCCGAGAACGCTACTACGAGGCCTTTGAATATCTGATGAAGGAACTAGGCGGGCGACCGCATTGGGCGAAAAACTTCAGCACGGTTACTAGAGAGGATATGCGAAACATGTACCCCGAGCTTGGCGAGTGGTTGCGCATTCGGAACGAGGTTGATCCGGAGGGGATGTTTGTGGGCGACTGGCATAGACGGTTGTTACTGGATGAAGAGATGAACTTACAGTTGGAGGAGAGGAAGGTGAAGACAAAGGCTGCGTGGGGAGGGGGAGTCGAGTGGTTTGGACAGGTGAATGGAAGGCAGATGAGTCCGCTTGGGAGCGAGGAAAGCTTCGAGATGATGCATGGGGTTGAGGCTGAGAAGAGCGTTGTGTTTGATCGGGGTACGAATGAAGAGGATGAGCTATGAAACTTGCATATTGCGATCTCGAGTAGATGTTGCATTCCATTTGAAACATTGATCCTCGTACAGGCAAAAATTCATCTTAGCGCCTTTTGAACACATCTCCATCTCCACATGAACCAATACAACCGCACCGCAATAAGATCCCATATTATTACAATCACCATCTAGATCTAGAATTCCCCTTATTCCCGAACCCGCCGAATCGTATTTCATTCCGTCGCGTTGGGCCCCCATCCCATCGCCATCGCCATCCATCATGACTCACACATCCACCCAAATGCCGAAGTCCGCCAATTTTCTTCAATGAATCACGAGATATCCACACCACACACCACACATCACGCAACACGCACACGCACACCATTACCCCTGCCCTAACTAATCAACCCTTCCTACCTTACCTTATTGATAGGTACCTTACCTACCTATACCTTACTTAAAATGACCTAAGCATCTGACTCATTAGTGCGACTCATTATAATGACCCATCCCATCCCATCCCAATACAATAATGAAAAAAAGGGTATAAAAACCCACCTCAGCCTCCTTCCCCACCTGCTTACTTTCGCTCTCTTGCATCGTGGCACATACATCGATCGTCCATTCCTTGATTCTATTTTTCGCACCTTGGCTTCCACACAACGCACGAAATATGAGCAGACATAACCGCCGCCGCACGCGGCATCCCCGTAACCATCCCCACAACCAGAGAACTTCTTCATGTTCTTCTTCGCATCCAGATTTCCAGGCGCAATATGAAGGATTTGCGATACCGTTGCCATTACCGTCTTTCTCACCGTCTGCTCCAGAGGCGAAGATCTCAGCTCCTCGCTACCCTCGGCGCAATAATGATGTTAGTGCTAGACACTGGCATAACCGGTACCTAGCATGGCAAGTGCGGGAGAAGAAACAGAAGGAGGAGAGGGAGAGGTTGAGGGAGGAGGAGAGGAGGATTTTCGGGGGCGAGGAGGGGGAATGGGATGAGTGTGATGGGTGTGGTGATGGGGGGTTGGCGAGGCGGATGTTGGAGTTTTTTGGGGGCTTGGATTTTCTTGAGAGCTGAGGTCATGCGAGGGGAAGATTTTGCAAAGTTGGGGAAGTTGTTGATCAGGGATGACGTGAAAGGAAACACTCCACTCTTGGTTGCATGAGGGAATGTAGGGAGAGCACATGGCACTTATCGAGGATAATGAAAACCTTGCAATCGACATTTCCGGCCAGAGGCGATGGACAAAGAGGAACGACTTGCAGCAATGAAGGCGGCTCCACTGCTGCTCGGCTGGGTGAGAGATAGGAGCGCTGGATTGGTCCTTGAACCCTCGGTCTTCGAATCTGGCTGTGTGCGCGGGTGGAGGAACTGGACAAAATTGGTGATGGCGGCTGGTGCTCGCGATGGTCTTGAGGACCGTGGCTTGAGCTCGCTGCAGATGGATTTGACTGGAGGAAAGACGAGCAACGGGAAGTGTTGGTTAGTAATGGTCTAGAACGTAGATAAGCTGTCAATGATGCTCTTAACAATTCGAGTGAATCAAATATGCACTATCCTTGCTTGTGCCATTGGTGCGCCGTCGCGCCGCCACGTCTCAACTGTCCGAACCCTTTAGATACCCACTGCCGAGCTCTTCCTGTCCACTCTTAATGTCGAAGTTAAACCTGATATATTCATAGTTGTCGAGAAATCTTCCAATCAGGGATACGACTTCCTTCCATTGCCCCCATGTCATCAGTGGCCCAGGGCCCAGAGTCAGGCTCACAGATCCCTCGGCATAAATGAGTGCTCCTGCATCAATTATTCCAGTAGGGTCAGGGTGCTGGAAACAATCCATTGTGGCGTCAGTGGTCACCCTCAATGTATTAATCATATCAATAGCTGGGCCGTAATTGGAAAATCTGACGACGCCTTGTGGCATTTCCATATAGAAGGGATCTGGCGGTAGTCTGTTGGAGTCAATAGTCTTGAGTTGACCTGCTCCAAGAAGCTTATCGGTCCTGGGACTCGTAATGGCGAAATTAAATTGCGGATAGTCATACTTAGTAGCAAATGCGAGGAGCTTATCCTGCACGAACGCCCAAGTTATCCAATATATTGCGGCTTCTGGGGTGAATTCTAAGCTCACCCGACCTACAGTATAGGTCTTTGTATTGGTCGCCATCCGCGCTTGACGACTATGTCCTTGGCAGTCGAGGACCGCCGCCCTAAAGACTGCTTGTGCCTCAGTTATATCGACATTGGCTCTATAGCCGAAGTACCAGATTGTTGCGAGACCGTAGTGTACGGAGGTAGGATCTGGTGGAAGCCGACTGTCTTTAAGTGAGGCTGCATGAAGAGTTTGATTAGGCAGGAGGGCGATATTTGACGACGGTAATGCGAAGGAGGTTAAATTGTCGTATAAAGAGGTAATATTTGAAGATGGTAATGTCAAGAAGGTCTCATTGTCGTAGAAGGAGGTGAAATTTGGGGATAGTGAGAGTTTAGGTAGTTGACCAGGTCCTAGAGGAGGAAGAGTCGCTGCAAGGGCGATCGCACAGAGCCGTAAACATATATAGGGGAGGAGAATTGTTTTGAATGGACGCATAATAGCAACAAGGTGCGTCCGGCAAGTCCAGAGCATGTAGGAAGCACATTGCATTTATGAAGGTCGTCCTCGCATATCGCAACTTTCCTGTCTCAACTCGCGTGCGCCTTTTTAGAACTGGTATCCGATCTCATGAATGAGCGAGTTACTCCATCGTGTTGCAACTAGAGCTTTCAAGTAAGCGACAAGGTCTCAAATGAGACTAGAAATGATTGGGGACCATCAGGTACAAAAGTGCGTTCATGCGTGAGTGACCCCCAAACTCTGTAGAGCCCTCTAGTTGTTCCCATGTATTATCCCGCATAATTTAAGATTCAAGGTCTACATCCTGTGGCCCTCCTTGGGGATGTAGTGGGGATGTAGTCTCTGCCGTATACTGACCGCGCTCGTGGTATGAGTCCTGGGAAAGAAGCGAGATAATCTTATGGCGGAGAAAATTGCGGATACAAAATGTTACTGGAATAGGGCTGATGAACGCTAGTCTCGAGTAAGGTGAATGCGAATCTGTCCTGAATAAATTATTACACTTGATCCTAAAAATCACCATATCTTTCTTACATAGAGTCCCAAGGAATCTCTTATTAGTTCAGGAAGACCTTTTCCCTATGTTCTTTAGTTGCCTCACGCCAGTTTGACAGCATTCTACGACAGTCTGCCCTTTGGGGCGCTTGAGTGAAGATGTCTACAGACTATAACTACGATGAGCAGGTACTAGATGCCAGCCTTTTCTTTCTTTCAGGATAGTAAACTTCGAGCAGGGCCAATTCTTCCCCTACTTCATTCTCACAATATCCGCCCTCGTCACTCTACCCCTTTCCTATACCCTCCTCCGCCCGAACAAAGGTCAGCCCTTGTACTTCCTGTCAAGATGGATCCTAAGGCCAGCAACGCTAATGGTGGAACAGACATAGAAGATACTGCCCCTCGGATAAAGTCAGATTTCAAGCCTCTGGACGATGCTCTTATTCAAGGACAAAAGCGGAAACAGTGGCGGCGAGAAAGAAGGCTCAAGAGAATACTCACAGTGGCAGCTGGTTGGCTGACTATCGCACTGATGATATATCTGATCGCGGTAACGAAGACAACGGCACCAAAGATATGGGACCCGTATAGCATCTTAGAGATTTCCAGGGTAGGGGCCACGGTGGTTTGCTGGCTTCCATTTACTGACAATCTTCAGTCTTCGACCGAGCAACAGATCAAGAAGAGGTATCGCGATCTGTCGCGCATTTATCATCCAGATAAGGCTGTAGTAGATGAGTCCAAAAATCAGACCGCCGAGGACATCAATGACTATTGGGTCGAAGTGACGAAAGCATTCAAGACTTTGACGGACGAAGAGATCCGCAACAACTACATACAGTATGGTCATCCGGATGGGAAGCAGAGCTTTAGCATCGGGATCGCCTTGCCGAAATTTATTGTCACAGATGGAAATGGCAAATACGTGCTTCTAGTTTACGGCCTCCTGCTGGGAGTCTTACTGCCATACGTGGTCGGCAAATGGTGGTATGGGACACAAAAGTTGACGAAAGAGAAGGTCTTGCTCGCAAGTGCTTCTAGTCTATTCAGAGAGTATAAAGAAGATATGAAGGACGGAGACGTTGTCAATGCTTTGAGTTCTGGAGAGGAGTACAAGGATGTTTTCGGTGCCAATAAAGTGGACTCGGGTCTGGGGAAGATTGAAAAGAGCATTGTTCAGGAAGGCGAGGCTGGACATATTGTAACGCAGAAGGATCACCAAAAATTGGAGAGCTATGATGGTGCCCGAAGGAAAGCTGCCGCACTTATTTGGGCATACCTCGGACGGCTTCGCTTAGATGGGGCTTCGTTGGACGACGGTCCGTCCATTGCTTTTCGATTTACTGCACTTATCTTGCTGACCATTCTGCAGAAAAATTTGAGACTGCCCCGCTTGCCCTGAGGTTGAATGAAGCATTTACAGCAATCGCCCTCGCCTATGGCAACGTTCCTCAACTCCTTTCAGCCTATCGAATATCGCAACACCTCATCCAAGCCGTCCCTCCAAACGCATCTCCTTTACTACAACTTCCACATATCACGCCTCAAATAGCCGAAGCCATAGAAGGGCAAAGCTCGAGAAAGCATCTCACCGTACAGGAATTCATGGCAATGCCAGAGTACAGGCGGCGGAAGCTTGCTACTGATCAACCAGGAGTTCTATCGCCAGGCCAGTACAACGAAGCTGTCGCTGTAGCTCGCCAACTGCCCCTTCTCAACGTCGAAAAAGTCTTCTTCAAAGTCATGGGCGAGCGCTTCATCACGACCGGCTCCCTCGTCCAGTTTGTTGTTAAAGCCCGCGTGATCCCACCAGGCTCAGCCAACGTCCCCGAAGTCAACGAACTAGACCTCGAAGATATCGACCCCGACGAAGGCGACCTCGACGCTATACTCGGTAGAAAATCACCTCAAAATGCCAAAGCCAAGGTCCTTGAAGGCGATGCTTCCACGTCAACAGACGCAGAAAAACCTCTCCAACCTCCCCTCGCATACGCTCCCTACTTTCCCCGTGACCACTCACCTCGTTGGCATGTCTTCCTCTCAGACAGCAAACTCAACAAAGTCGCCGTCCCTCCTTTCACTATGACCACCTTTAACAAACCCCTCCTCGACAATAACGGCAATCCAACCTTCAACATGCAAACATTCAAAATGCAATTCCAAGCCCCACCACAAGCAGGCAGCTACCCCTTCGTGATGCACCTCGTTTGTGACAGCTACATCGGCATGGACAGCAAGCGGGAAGTCGTCCTCAAAGTAGAAGATAGCGCCAAAGCCGTCGTCATGGATGACGAGGAGGATGAAATTAGCGAGCCTGACGAGGGTATGTTCCTCTTAAAACCCCCTCGCCTCCTCACTCCCCCATACACCCCCATTTCTAACACCGTCTAACACCACTCCTCCCCCTTAGACTCCCTAGCAGGCCAAATGAACGCCCTCAAAACCTCTGGCGTCGCAGGCCTCGCCGCGCCCACCAAACGCCCCCGGACACGCCCCACCAAAGTTGTAGAGTCCAGCGATGACGAAAGCGATACCGACGGCGAGGCGGAGGATACAAGCGAGACGGACACGGATACGGATACTGAGGATGAGAGGGCAAAGGAGAAAGGGAAGGGAAAAGGTAAGGGTAAAGGTAAAATATAAGTCATTTATTTCCCACTGAAGGGATGGAAATGAGAGTTTGGACTTGTATGAGAAGAGAGATTGTTTTCTCGCATTGCGGCGGCGTCACTCATACAGCAGAGATGTGATCGGGACAGCGTTCATGGTGGTAGAGTCTATTTATTTTCGCTGAGCTGGACCACTCTCATGGATGGCGATGTGTAGGCTGTACTATATATGCTGCTGCATGCTCGATGCTTCGTCTGTACAAATGGAAATATGCATCTATCATATCATTCAGAAGATCTAATGTGCAAAAACATTGAAGCGATGCGGAGAGAAGCGGTTGCAAGCTGGCGAGCTTCTCAAGCCGCGTAACGACAAAGGAATGCATGCATGTAATTGTTATTCGTAAAATTCTTTCATTGTATCATTATGCTAGCTAAGGCTACCGAAGGATGCCCGCCCTTCCAAAGTCCTGATCCTGTCCTAAGCTTGCCAGTGGCAGCCTCCATGTCCCACAATACCCTCCCCAGAAGTACCTGAAATAGCAGTCGTGAAATTCGTCATTTCATTATGTCGTTCTTACCCCAGCTCGCTCGAATTAGTCGCCAGCTCCCGCTTGAAAGCGCATGAGCAACTGGTAGTCAAGGTTGTAAATCTAGCCTCCGGGGTCCTTTACCGATGTATGATATTATATGCTGGTCCTTTAATGATACTGGTGTCCGCTAAAGGAAGGAAAAGGAAATGATAAAAGAAGGAAAGCGGCCGAGAACCATGTCTTTCGGGTGACAAGGGAGACTCCCTGTGGCAGATGATCAGCACCGCACGCAGGATATTTTCCATCAAGGTTCTAGCCCGAATGACACAAGGATCGGTCGACTACGTTATGATGCCGAGGAAGTTTGGAGCGCGAGTGGCTTAGACGTAAAACATTGTGTTTTCCAGTCTGTCGCAGAATTAGCAGCTTGCAGATGGAGACATTTATCTGGAGACATACCTGGGGTGCACGCCTCTGCTCCAAGGCGAGGTATTGATATCGAACACCTCTCCGCGAGGATGGAAGCCGGCAACATACTTGTGTAGATAACAGCGGCCTCGCTCGCAGAGGATATCGGCGTAGTATGCCGGAGGGCAAATGGATACAGCTCTCGTCGCTCTGCCCCATAGATAACACAAGTTGTGGGTGATGCTCTGCAGCTCGTCCGCACCCAGCTTCATCTCATCAACAAGTACTACGTAGTGGGCGGGCTTCGCCTGTTATTATGGTTAGCTTTCATCTCCGGTGAAGGACGCTACCACCTACGGTTCCTTGTAGAGCGGTGTGAGCTTGTAGGAAGAAATCATGGCCCTTCTCCATTGTGACCCCGCGATCCACAACTGTACCATTAGGCGGGTTGCCTCTCACCCTGCTGGTCATGTCCGCGTACTTCTCCTCAGTAGGGTAGAAGCGGGTGTGATGTCGCTTTCCAACGACCACGACATTAATCCTCGGACGAGGTGCTTTGTGTTTCTGATATATCTTTTGGCATGCTTCGAGAATCTGCGTAAACTCCTTCTCAAGGACACTCTGGTATTGACCCTCCGAGACACCTGAAACAGCCCTATCAGTATAGTTGCTCGTGTCATTAGCTAAGTCACAGAAGCTTACCGTCGCGATAGATCAGAATTTTCCGTGGGCACATGTCCTTGTTCTGTTTGATCCAATATTCCAACCGCTCCTCCATCATCTCTTGTAGAGCAGAGACCATTTCCTTCTTACTCTCTTGGCAACGTATACTTCCAGGCCATTGGGCGTATTGCGAATTCACACTAGATACGACAGCCGCAATGCTGGGGGTCCCGTCCATACTGCCGGGTGCGGGGTGAGTAACGTCAATACCAACGATCATAGTATCTCCATCCTTTAGGAACCCTAGCTTCTCTGGTGGTAGTAGCTGGTTTGCTCCGCCGTTCTTCAGATTGAATTTCAATGTAAGATTAGCAAAGTATTGCAATCCTCCGTCTCCTTTTGCAACTTCTTTCTGGACCTTGTCGTTTACAGCACAGACCGTGTGAATGCCAAACCTGACATCCGCCCAATATTTGACTCGATTGTAAGTTATTGGACCTCTCGCAGGTAAGATCACCAGAAGAAAGGGGATGTTTAACTTGGCAACCTGACCAAGCACGGCTCTGATCTTTTCGTCGTTAGCATCATCTTGGCCTGGGACAAGCTGAGCGAAGAACCCTTTTTGTCCTTGCGGGCTGACGGGGTCTGCTTGACCTAACCCACTGTTCTTGAGGGCCTTCTTAAAGAGGTCAATGTGAGCTTGTCCGAACTCTGCAGGACCGAGTCGCAGGAAGGACCATCTGATGATGGGCTTGGGGACAGAGAATTGCTTATGCTTCATGTTCCAACCAGCTTGCTCGGTCTTCACCGAAGAGCCTCTGTACATCAAAGTTGGCGTGGGGAGGACTCGCCCCAAAACAACCAACATGTTCGTACTGACTGTCAAGCCAAAGGCGGACTAAGAAGTGGTCAACGTCAAAAGCAGATGTTTCTTTGCGAGGTTTGAAAACTTACAAGAGCTGCAGTCCCGCTGCCTCGAATACCAACAACCTGTTGACCGTCACCGGCGATACGCCTCGCATTCTCAGCGGGTGGTCTTGCGGCCACGCTCAAAATGTTCGTCGTTTGCTTCTCATCCAGTTTCCCACGGTACGCTTGACCAGGCATTACTGTGCAAAGTTCCGGCGGAATCCAGACGGGCCTATCTGCCGTGCCTATCGAATAAATATTGTTAGATAATGATTATCTCTTCTCGTAAATCGCCAAAAACCTACCACAATTGAGTACCCAGGCTTTGGGGGATCTGAGTGTTATTCGGTGTTCTTCAGGTTGCAGCGTTAGCTAGACAGCGACAACACCGGATATGAACTTACTCTTGAGAAAGTACTGTTGTACGCTAATCGGACTGTCCTTGGGGAACTCCGGGCAATCGAACTTGATCTGCGTTGCGTCTCCATGGTCACCCTCGGCATTCCCAAATTTCTTCATCTTGCCCGTCTTCTCATCACGTTTCTCCCCTCGTTGATGTGAGAAACCTTGAACTGTCTTGACTTTGACTTCGATCTGCTTCTTCTCATCTTTGAGGTACTCGGTCTTGACACGGAGCTTCTGGATGAATCTTTCTGTGTCCCACCACCGACTAAGACCGAAATTCTCTATAAGCTGGATCATCCCGCAAGCCGGATAGAACGGCGAGGTCTGAGCATTCAGATTTAGTAGGATGCGGGCTGTTGCGGTCCTCACGCTCGAGTAATACCCTCTCACGGCGATCAGGCCTCCGGTGAGATCTAGGTAGTCCCGCTCATTTGCTGGGTACCTGTAGAACTTGTTCTGACCGCTCTGGAAGACCTGCGGCTCGAAATTTGGTGTCCTTGCAACAATGATATTCAAAGCTTGGACCGCATCAGCCCTACCAGCAAAGTCACTAGGATCAGTCGTAGTCGACGCTAGGTATCGTAATAGCTCTTGAGTTGGGACTGTTCCAGCTTCGGTTATCGTGAAGCTGTACCTGGTTGCGTTCGGGCGAGCAACCCGATCTTCGACATCACGGTAAACGAAGTTGAAGACCTTCGACTTTGTTGGTCCAAGCTTGAGTGGGGTAGAAGTGAGAATGGTGTTTGCATAATCTGTAGCGAGGCCGGGATGTAGATTGCGGAATTCTGGCTCCTCGAACAAAATTGCAAAAGCTTGACGCTGTTTCCTTCCTGGCTTGGGCTCCTCCTGCTCCATCCCATCATCCTTGCGCTTCTTGCGCTCAGCCTTGATTGTGACAGTATACTTGTAGATTGATTTGTTGGGATCGATCGCCATAGCAAAGTAGTTGGTTCGCAAGTGGATGACTCTGCCATTCGTGCCATAGCCTGGTCGTAAAGGAAGTGTGAAGTCTGCTAGCGAAAGAGTGTCGAGTGATAGCCCCTTGTTGCTTGCCACAACTGCATCCTCTTTGGCGTGTACAGCCTGTGATGGCGTTGTCTCTCCTCCAGGCGGACTAAGAACAAGACAGCGGTTAGTGAATGCACCGTGAAAGGAGGGCTTACTAGAACTCACGTGTAGATGGCATCGCCTCTTGTGTATTCGTCGTCGCCTACCCTTCCGTACTGCTGGCCCCCTCCTCGTGGAGCCCCTCGAGGCCCGCCTCGATCACCACGTTGCCCTCCTCGATCACCATGCTGCCCTCCTCTTCCGCCTCCACCCCCACGATCCCCACCGCCGCCACGGCCCTGTCCTCTGGGCGCACCGCGACCGCCACGACCTCCACGGTCTGACATTGTACGTAGGAGTAGCTCACTACCAGAGCGAGGTATTACAGTGGTTGGAGGTTGAGAGGTGCTCAAGAGCCACGAAGTGTCTGGAAGCTTTGTACCTAAGGTGAAATGGGTCAGCTACTTAGGTATTCAATGAGGCACAAGTGATCTAAGGCGAGATCGTCCGAGATACATGCACCGTAGGAGGAGCTTCCGAACTCTAGAGACTCCAAGCAAAGATACGCAGCAGCCTCCTGGGTGGACTTACTGTAAAGGTAATTGCAAGCTCGTGGGTGCTGCTAGGCAATAATGGAAGCCGTAGTTGATATTGTGATACCGAATGAAGCTGACCTGTCAGCTATGACTGATAACAAGGATGAGCTCTGGAGATTAATGTGTTAAGTTTGGAAGGATGTTGAAACTGAGGGGAAAGGAAGGAGGAATGCGAGGTTTACATACTCACAAAAGGTGGAACCGAGTCGACAATAGCATGCAGCAATTTAGCGATTACCTCACGTAGCCAATAATTGGATTCTGCTGGGTTGTCAAGGCACAAACAATATCAAGCAAAGACGGGACTTGGGAACCCTGTCCTACCTATTGAGCAACCAACGTGATTGTTCCAATGGAAAGGTGGGGTGGATGATCCCTGCCGTCATCTATGGTGTAACGGTTAAGAGAGAGAGGTACCGCCAATCGGGTCGACCATGGGAAGTCTAGGTATGGTTTTGTGATTGGTCGTGCCAGTCCCGTGGTAACATCAACAAGGCTAGGTACTTCTACATTGCTCGCCACAACAGGCGGGGGATTAGAAAGAAAGGATGGAGATTTGGCAACAGGATGGAGCATATATATGTATATATGTATATGAGTGACGGGACATGTCACACAGCAATGGATACCTATGATATGGACGGAGTGAAATACCATTTATGTTTGCTGTTCTTAGGACTACCTAGGCCTACCCATGCACACCCAAGCCACGTCACTAGCCCCGCTGACCGCTCGACAAGCCCCTCATTCACAAGCAACCATGAGATACCTATTCGCCGCTAAACCGGACAATACAAAGTAAGGATACGTGCATTAGCCTGGACTCTGCCTTGTCCTTGTTGCGGTTTGTATTGTCATCTTGCCTCCTCGGGCTATTACAAGGCGACCAACGAGTACACTAGGCATCCTGGTTCATTTGTAGTGAAACATTGAATTGAGTCGTCGACTTGCAATACACACTGCATTGTGAAGGTGGAGCCGGCTCGATTGTAATTCACAAGTTTTGGCCACAGTGAGCCGGACCCATCGGACTATGAATCACTCAACCCTTTCAGAAGCAGTGAATGACGGAGGCAGCGCTTCCAGCAGCGAATAAACCTTGGTACTTTTTTGGTAGCAATCACAGGATACACATGAAACACGGAACAAGTGAAGAAGAAGCCCAGCCAATAGTTTGCAGATAGCTGACCGAGCGCAGAATGACCTATTGCTCGGCATGTGGTAAGCCGCATTAACCAATGAGACATGGAGACATCCAAGGACCGCATATCCAACGCACTGACATTAGACTGCGAGAAAACAGGTAATCGGTACCACGGATGTATGTTCACCATATTATTTCAATATGGCTGCATTATTTCAGCTTCTGAACGCGGTTCAGGGCAAACGCTAGAGATTCATTTGTAGCACTTCAATTGAGAAAGCTGGGACATTCCGATTGTACGTTCCAGCGCTGGCTGCCGTAGAATTGCTTGGGAGCGCGGGAGCGATGGTAATAACAGTCCTTTGGTTATTTCGGAGCTTGAACCCATTGACAATAGGATCGGTCTGTACGCCGTGAGCAGCGGTCAATAAAAGGGTATAGATTCGCCTCACAAGAATGGTGCCGATTACGGACGTGTATAGAACGTCGAGGTTGATCGTGAGGGGAACGATCGTGTTGTCGGAGTTGATGATCTGCAGAGTCAACACAGTTTCACACTATGGCAGTGGCGTGTTTTTACGTTTAGATAGACCTCATCAGCAGTATCATCAATCGTACTCCCTCACAGTCTATTGAAATCGCCAGCAGTATTCGTGATTGGCAAGGACTACGTTCTTTGATAATGGGCTAACAATGACTGAGCGTACCAGCTGACACTCAAGACCGTGGAGTTTGGGTTGGCATGAAAAGCTGCCAATTTCGGCGTCCAATTGTACTCTACACAGTAAGCATGTTGACAATGAATTCGGAAGAATGTGACGTACCCAATTGAAAATTTGGAGACCTGGGGCGTTTGAAGACATTTTGACCGCTTTAGGATCTTGCTCCATGGCAAGCAGATAGACAGACTCGGCAATAGAGGACAGCAACTCTGGGTAGAAAACGTGCTCGCCTATGGGGTCGTTGGAACTTAATTACACCACTTGGCGTGTCCACGCTGAAGACAGAGTATTCTCATACAAACATGATCACGTTCTAGCACTTTGGATCAATGTTAGGTCGTCGTATTCTATGCATTTGAGGGCATCGCCCCAAATTCTGGGTCAGCCAGGTTTATCAATAAGCGGGTCGATTTTTCATTCCATTTCCATCTCTGGGCTATGGAGCATCCCTCAAGGTTGTTGCCACCCTGTCCCATCACTCGTAGCACTTGTGGGGAAGCCATGACCTAAAGCCAGAAATACCACAAAGACATCCGACAGGGCATGTAGCCTCTGCGCCGTGAAACGATAAGGCATGCACCGCTGGTTGCTCACGCTCCAAACGGCACTATGCAAGCCAAGTCACAAGAGCCTCAAGCGCCAATCGACAGTACTAAGGGGTCTTCCTCGAAACAGCCGCCAGTCAAGTGAAAAGGAAGATTTGCGCTGTCCGAAGCATCTAAGTAATTGCAGAAGAACCATTAATCTTAACAGCCGAACCAAAAGTTGCTGTTGTGCCGTCTCCAAATATAAATGGCTTGAGTCGGAGATGGTCATCAGTATATATTCACAGCTATTCGGGTATTATTCGTGACCAGGGTGTGCGTTATGTCTCTTCCACCCATCCAATAGCCTGCCCATATTTCACTTTCTGCCCTTGTACAACATTCCATTGCCAACCACCTTCCCTTGTTCCGCCTTCCCATCCCTCGTCGAAGCTCTTGCGGTGACCTTTCGGCGCTTCGAAAACTAGGACTATTGAACTTCCTAATTGGAAGCCACCCATCTCCTCTCCTTTACGTAAAGCGTGACCTCCTAATATCTTGCTTGCCTCCGCATAGGTTGCTTCAGCGAAGCCTGAATATGGCTCCCCGCGCTTGGCTGCCTCTTCAGCCGCTCTATCAGCAGCAGTGTCGGTTGTTAAACTATTTGTACGTAATTCACGGTCGAAATTGATCTTGATCGAGCCCACATTGGTCGCTCCCACAGGCGTGTAGCTGAAGAAACCCCATCGCCAACGCCCTAGTAAAACCACTCTCTCGTTCAAAGTGAAGAGTCCCGGCAAGGTCCGTTGCAAATATGGCGACACACTGTAAAGCTCTCCTGCAAAATGGCGACGTTTCTCGACAACCCACGACGCTGGAGAGTGGAAGCGATGGTAGTCTCCAGGTGCGAGGTAGAACACAATGTAGTAAAGGGCCGTTTCTATCTTCGGCGTTGATGCAAACCATGACTGCTTGCTTCCGTCGCCTAGCGCAAGATCCGCGCGTACCTCACTTTCAGACGAATGCTTTGGCTGGGTGGAAGCATCTATGGGGGGAAATTCTGCTTGTGCGTGAGGTCCAGAGAAGAGATTGGGTAGGGAATATGATATGCCGTTCACTCTGGCAAATTCTTCGTCTGCCTTAATAACATCCTCATCCCCAATCTTGACAGAGTCTTGTTGTGCATTTGGGACTTGGTCAATTATTGTAGACTTTCCGGGCGGTTCTGTACCCAGCAGCGCTTCAAGGCTATATGTCATGCCCTTTACTTGCTCTACCTCTCCGTTTTCGATCATCCCGTATTGCAAGACTCGACCATCAGCAGGGGATAGCAGAGCAGATGCGTTAGGATCTATCGGGCGAACCCCGGGCTTCAGGTTACGGTAGAAGAAAGACGCAAGATTCTTATACTGATGCAGATCGGGTTCGGATATTTCAGAGAGACTAGGGCATCTTAGTCGTTTTCTGTGACTTCGTAGCTGCTGGTGTAACTCACTTTACCCCAAAAATCCAAGAGTACAATTTAAAGCCCGGTACCCGGAGGTAGTAGGGTATTTCGAGTTCATTGAAACGTCCCCACAACCGTGATATTGCCTTCAGTGGCAGTGTTGACATGACTTGTACCTGCCTAACTAACCAGTGAGCTTAGGTTCTAACGTGGGATCTGTTCTTGTCTACCAAGGACCGCTCGGGCGTATGCGTCTTCGCTTCCTGGGCCTATCCTTATTCTCTTCACCGTCATGATGCCTATCCTCCGCGTCCAGGTCATCTTCCTCCTGGTACTGACGCCTCCTTTCTCGTTCTCGTACCCTGTAGAATTGTACTGCTCCGAGAAAAGCTATACCAAGGCCTACAGGAATTGGTTTCCATTGGACCTTGGTACTGCGAAGCGCTGCCCGCAGTCTCGTTCCGAAAGGTCGTCTATCTTGCTGTTGCTCTTGCCTCGCTCGTGCGGAGGTTGACAACCGCGCAGACGACCGCGTCCGCCGACAGGACAGGCATATCCAGTCAGACCTAGCTGGCTGCTTGAGAATAAGAGCGGTTCTACTGCTTAGACTACTCCTCGTCAGAGACATGACTTGCTGTTGTCTGCTTCAAATTGTAATCCCGCCGCACTCCCGGATATAGACGTCGGCAAACCTTCCTTCCCTGAAAATGGCGCCAAGCCTGTTGTCAGTGTTTGGGCCAGATGTTAACAACTCCAGCAAGCTCTGCGAGGAATTCTCCTTTTCCTAGGCTCTTTCGAAGTTTCCTCGCCGGCGGGACAATGGAGAAGACCCAGATTGACCTCATTATCCTCTCACCTTCCCCAGAGGTCAACAAGTTAACGTTCCCAGCTATATCTACAGCTACGACCGTTGGCGAACTGAGAGAGAAGATCTCATCTGCGGCTGTAACCCATCCTGCTCCAGCACGTCAACGTTTAATCTACCGTGGCCATGCTCTGATTGACGCAAAGAAAACCTTGAAAGAGATATTTACCCAAGACATTGTTTGTTATCAGGATCTCTACGTACGAACATTCCTTAGCTAACACATGAGCAGATCGACAGCTCTGATACCCTCTCCCTCCATCTAGTCTTGCCGCCAGAGACGACTGCTCAACCATCCAGGTCGTCGACACCGGCAAGCGTGCCTGGCCAGGGTCAGCGTAGTCGCACGCCGCAGCATGTGCATAACAACTTAGACGTTGGTGGAAGTCCTACGAGCTCGCAGCAAAGTAATCATCTTGGACAAATACCGCATGATGCTGGCCAAGGCAATGGACCTTCAATATTAAACCCGCCTCTTCCAGCTTTCCAGACACAGCACGGTCACGGCCATCATCATCACCCCCACGTGCATGCACATGGTCATTTTGCTAATGGGCAATTCCCTCCTCAGCTTCAACAAGCCTTTGCCCAATTCCACGCTGTAAATCAGCAGCTGGCTGCTCAGCTCGCTGCCATTGGGAATAATCCTGCGCTTCAGGGCGTACAATCAAACCAAGCTCAAGGACAGGCCTTCCAGCAACCTGTCTATGCATTTAATCAGGCTCATTACCCGCATGTTATACCACAGCACCAGCACGCAAGAGCAGCAGGTACTCAGCAGGGGATGCGCGGTTCTCCACAACATACCGGAGCAAGTGATACGCTTCCACCGCCATCCCAACCTGAGAATGCTCCTGCACAAAATGTTACCCAAACTCGAACTCCGCCTCCAGCCCTCCCGAATACCAATACAGTCGTTCGAGAAAACGTAGGACCGAACGGGGAGAGATGGCAAATGATAGTCCAGAGCGGGCCCGTGAATATGAACCCGATAGCACTTGGCTCAACCCGTGCAAATCAAATCCTATCGCAACCTCCGAACGCAGTACGGGACCACTTAGGCCATAATACGGGGCTCATACAGCTTCATTCAAGTCTATCAGCGATTGAAGCAGCTATGAACACGAGCAACCCTCCACCTGAGTCGGTCTTCGACCAAGCCCGGGAAACGCTGAATGCTATTCCAGAGGTTCAAGAGGATGCTCGGGATCTTGCAAGAAGACGTATTGATAATCTGGCCGATCGCGCGAACCAGCTGAGAAGGAGTTCGCAGGACGCTTTCATTCGTGAAGCTCACGAGCGAGCAGCGACCCACAGAGGAACACAAGGAGCTGAATCAACCGCAGTATATGTACTTTCGTCGCCGAGTGGCCCACAAGCTATATTGGTCTCACCATTGGGCTTATACACAACCCCCTGGCAATTCCCTGCCCTTGGTACAATTACCCCATATCCATCAACTAATTACGCGCCGAATTCGACCGCGCACCCCCAGCCTTTAACGCAAAACAACGTCACCAACAGACAGCAACCACAGGCAGATGTTGCTCAAGTCGCTCAAGTGCATCAACAAGTGCCGCAGCAAGCTGGCCATGCTCACATAGCCCAAGTACAACAACAACAACAACAGCAACAGCAACAGCAACAACAACAACCCAACCAAGCCCGGGATCTACTACGTATCCTGCTGCCGCTCGGTGGACATCTGTGGCTCATGATACGCTTATTCGGATTTGTCTATTTCTTCACTGCGGGCGCAGGCTGGCGTCGAACGATCTTGTTGGGCCTCCTCGCAATGTTAGTCTTCATTGCACAAACAGGCATATTCCGTCCGATCATTTTAGGTATTTGGGATCCCATCAGAAGACACGCCGAAGGTCTCGTTCCTTTGGTAGGCAACGAACGTCCTCAAGCAGGCGTTGTAAGAAATCGTGACAACGCCAATACTGCAGAAACAGGACCTGCAAACCGTGAGCATATACCAAATTTAGCTCATCAAGCACTACTGCAAGCAAGAGAGCCCCAGAATGGGAATATTGTGCGCCAGAGTATCCGTCGAGTTGAGAGAGCAATTGCATTGTTTGTTGCGAGCTTAATTCCAGGCGTTGGCGAACGACATATTGCAGCTAGAGAGGCAGCTAGAGAGCTCATGGAGGAGACAGGACTGGCTCTTGAGAGGGAAGAACGGGCGAGAAGGGAACGGGAAGAAGCAGAGCAACAACGGGAGGCGGATGCACCAGGACCATCTGCTACAGAAGCGAGTTCTGCGGCAGCAGGCTCGAATGTAGAAAGCTCTGCAGCAGGTGAACAAGATCAGAGTGCTCAGCGGCCTCTTGTGGAGATCTAAATAAAGTTGTATTAAGCGGCCCTGATTAATAAAGATACGAGACCGGGCCTCCATCGCTAACTGTGAAGACTCCCACAAAGAGGCGGGAACCTAGTTGCCATAATGATTCAGTACGAATACCCATGAATACCATCACACTCTGTTCCCTGATCTATTCAGTACGATGGAGTCGCTTCGTGGGATGCTGGTTCCTTGATGAGATTATGTGCACGATTGGGGCTGGATGCAAATGAAGTTACCCTTCCTTCCCGTGCGCTCTTTCCTCTGGTCCTTAGTAAATACAGCACATTTGGTCCAATTTTCCGATCTGAAGATCGTTCCCCTCGACAATGCGATACCCAGATTCTGGTTGAAGGACCATGCGCTTCCGTCAATTTCCTGCACGGGAGACCATCGATCGAGCTTGCTTGTCCCTGTTCCTCGCCACTATTTGTCTAGTCATATGTCGACATTTCTGGCACGGTAAGCTGCACTACCTTCACCAATGCCTCTGTCAATATCCTTGGGTTTCAGCTAAGCCGCCCCACAGATCGATATGATTTTGCTAAGTGCGATGCACTGCTGGCCGATGGACGATGGCTCGATGACAAATATCAGAACTGGCAACCCCCGGGGTGCATGATGCACAATTATCAGGACAGCGACCTCGTTCCGTGCCTTAAGCATCGTAGGCTGGTCTTCCTAGGAGACTCCAGCGTGAGACAACTCTACTGGGCGACTGCTCGAAAACTCGGGATACAAGAACATAGCGAGGCTGAACATAGCGACCTCGCACTTCACATCCACGATGCCACTGTCGAGTTCCGGTGGGACCCGTTTCTCAATTCCTCTAACTTGACAATGGAGTTGGCAGCAGCAGCTCGCTCGCGCCAGGGGATTAAAGTGGCCCATTCTACGGCAGCTTTGGTCATTGGCGGAGGGTTGTGGCATGCTCGCTACCTTGATGAAGCTCATTACTTCGACCGTTACAAAGGCTCTCTTGAGTCAATTACTCAGTCGATGGATCTACTGAGTCCGAAGAATGCTGGGGGTCCCCTGCACAGATACGGTTTCGGCCCTCTGGATACCCATGGCTTGGTGTTACTGACCCCGGTGCCTGTACCTTTTTACGATGGACTCTCGCCAGAGCGCGCCACTACCATCAAGCCAGCGAAAATCGACACCCTGAATCAATATTTGTACCAGAACTCGGCGGCTGGTAATGTTACCGTTCCCTGGAGCTTTTCGTCTATGACATCCCCGCACGATTTATTATACCAGCCCGATGGTTTGCATTTCAGTGATAACCTGGCCTCGCGAATGGTTGATGTCATCCTGAATCTGAGATGCAACGTTGAGCTGAGGATAGCTAACAGACAGCGAGGTCATGCGATGGACAAGACCTGCTGCAACAGATACAACCCACCTCGTTGGCCCCAATTCATTATGATGAGCACTTTTGTTTGGCTGTTACCTATAGTCCTTCTCCTGACCTCCGCAGAGTCCAGTCGAGCCCCCTTCCTCCCTTCCCGGAAAATAACTCGCGCTATCACGGTGCTAGCATTGGCCCTAAGTTACTGCTACTATGCGGATCGTACACCACTGTTCAACAAGACCCAGAAACAGTACATGGACAAAGAATTTATGTCACTATGCGCTGTCGCTCTAATACTTGGTGTCCTATCAATAAGTCGATCTGTGACTGGGCCTCACAACAATTCGTCCTCCCAGCCAGCTATGGTCAAAATGCATCAACTTGCTTTGTCCAGGCAACAGACAGACGAATGGAAGGGATGGATGCAATTCATTATTTTGATATACCACTACACTGGCGCTTCCAAAGTTCTCTGGATCTACGAAATCATCCGGCTGCTTGTTTCCTCATACATATTCTTGAGTGGTTTTGGTCATACCGTGTACTTCTACAGAAAAGACAACTACTCTCTCAGTCGCTGTGCTGCGGTCTTGATACGCCTCAATCTGTTAAGCTGCACCCTTCCCTATATGATGGATACAGACTACTCGTTCTACTATTTCGCCCCCTTGATCAGCTTCTGGTTTATAGTCACTTACACGACTATGGCGGTTGGACACTCGAGGAACAAGTCCGTCAAATTTCTGTTATTCAAGGTCCTGCTCTCGGCGAGTCTGGTCAACGTTTTCATCATCAACGGGCCATTCTTCGAATTGCTCTTCTATTCTCTCGAGAAGACATGCAAGATACGCTGGAACCTTTTCGAATGGCGTTTCAGAGTCCAACTGGATAGATATATTACATTTGTTGGCATGCTGTGCGGTATACTTTTCGTTCGCCTGACTGACGATCTCTGCTCAGAGACACCTGACTCGAAGAAGTTGCGACGGCTTCTTAGCGACTTCCGCTGGGTGGGTGTAATGTATGCGGTGGTGATCTATATACTCTTTTGGTGGCTCGCCTATGATGCCTCCAGCAAGTACACCTATAACCACTGGTTTCCTTATATCTCAACCTTTCCCATCCTCGGTTTCGTGATCCTTCGCAATTCCAGTCGTTGTTTGCGAAGCTTCAACTCCTCTATCTTTGCTTGGATGGGTCGCCACTCGCTTGAGACGTTTACATTGCAGTACCACGTCTGGCTTGCCGCGGACACGAAGGGGTTGTTGGCTTTGGGGATATTCGAGCGAATGACTGGAGGTGCCGATAACGGCAGGAAAGCAGATTTCGTGGTTCTGACGATTGTTTTCCTCTGGATGTGTTGGCACGTAGCTGCGGCTACACAGACATTGACGACTTGGATTGTCGATCCGGGAAATAGAAGGGAGAGTTCTGGCGGGAATGAGAGCGCAAACGGTGATATTAAGTTGTCACAGTTGCCAAGGAATAGGAGCAACGATGACATGAGAGATGAGCAAAGCGATGAAGGGAGCGTCACCAATAGGGTCAGCGCTGGGGCGATACGGTCCGCGACTCGAGTGAAGAAGCTGGTAGCTGGGGATTTGAGGGTGCGAATCGGGTTACTGCTCGCCGTGATGTGGCTTTTGAATATCATAAGTGATAAGGAGCGGCAACGTGGCTATTGAAAATGGTAAGTAGACAGGAAACATGACCTTGTCTATGGCAAAGACTGCCTTTTCATAAAGATCTGCAGGCGACAATGACGGCTCGTCATTTACGAGTCCAGTAAGCGCACGATAGCTTGCTCTCTGGTTCTTGCTGATATGCTTCATTCCAATGGTATAGAACGGAGATATAATACATGCTATATATAGTAACAGCCCAAGCATTCAGAGCTTGGATGTCTGCTTCTGTTCGTCACGGTCGTCGCCTTGCGGCTCGCTCCATTCTTTGTCGATGAAATTACCAGAATGAAACGCCTCGTCCCCCTGGAAATGCCTAAAGACAGTATTAGATACAGTGGGATCAATAGACGGCATTTCAAAACTCCTGCGGCGCTTCTTTGAAACTCCTGCAGTTCATCAGAAGATAACGCCTACAGCACAAGGAAAAAAGGGGGACTCACCAGCCTCTCTCTTCGCCCCCGTCCAAGTGTGAGCAATCACCATTCATCACACAATCCCAACCACCCAGCACACCTCTCCCGTTTCGCCAATTCACATTCGGTATCTCTAACTCCCTTCCTGCAATAAATGTCCCCGACATCTCTATCGCACCCTCCCCTTCGGGGCCCTTCAAAGCCCTTCGCTCAAATTTGCTAATCCCACACGTATACGTCTTGAAATCATCTTCCCCCAAATCCTCCGGCATCATCCCCGTTAATACCCTCCCAATCGCAATCATCGACGCCGCATGCGTACATATCAGAATCGCCGTCCGCGGTCCCATCCCGTCATCGCATCCTTTTATCCCCGGAAGCTGCGATGCGGACATGCGCGTAGCGGCGTCTTCGGCGTCGGCGTGCTGTATGATGTAGTGGAGGGCGTAGGCAAGTCGGTGGTGCAGATCGGAGATTGATTCTCCAGATTTGGAAGGTACGATGCTGGGTTTGTAGGTGAGGGAGTAGGCGGGGAAGAGTTCGTGGAGGCGGGATGGGACGGCGGGAGATGGGTGGTCCCAGCGGGCGAGGCCGTACCATTCGCTGTATAAGCCTGTTAGCAGTGGAATTATGTTAGAGGGAAGGACGACGCATGCCCTAACCCATTGTCACCCCGGATTTCTTTTATCCCGCTCCTCTCCACAAAAGGGTGTATTGTCTGTAAACATCGGTAGAACGGACTGCTGTATATACGCATAATTGGCGGGTCTTTGATTCCAACGAGTGCGGTGGCTAATTGCTGCGATTGAAGAACTCCATAGCCGGCTAGGGGAGGGTCTGATGGTATTCCGGTAGGACTGGGGGTGGTGGTTGCATAGGTGCCCGTCTGGGGATCGATGGTCCAATTGCCCCGGAACTAAGTGGTGGAGGTATGAGGGCCTGATATCGAGAAGGACGCAGGGAGAGCAAGAGGGGACTTACTCCGTGCCTGGTCACGTAAATGGTGGTGACCACCATTATATATGTAGATGATGGAGTGGGTAGGGGAAGTGATGGGAGTTGCGGGATTGACGGGCTCGCCTCTTCTTGCCGCGCCTTGCAAGGCTGATATTTTGGGGCGGAATTGGGAGATGCCACCCTGGCCAGAAGAAAGCACTTGATATTCGTGGCCAGTTGTTTCATGTGAGCTTTATGACAGCAGGAAAACATTTCATTGTATACCCCTCATATTCTTAGTCTCCCATATTATGAGTCTGCAATTTGTGCGCACCAGCATTAGAACCTAGGAGACGCTTTCACTATCGTATCTCCTGCTTACAGTCTTTTCACAATGCCTCCCCACGGCAGACGACGGCATTCGAGCCTCACAATTTTGCTCTCGTTATTATTCATTTTTGCTTCTACAGCTTCGGCAGCTTCAGCAGTGCTGGGCATCGATCTGGGCACCGAATACATCAAGGCTGCCCTTGTTAAGCCAGGCATACCACTCGACATTGTCTTGACGAAGGATTCGAAAAGGAAAGAAACCGCAGCTGTTGCTTTCAAGACCGAGAGAAAATTGGTGGATACTGAGGAGTCTGATGTCTTCCCTGAACGTGTCTACGGTGGAGATGCGATGGCCCTGTCGGCTAGATACCCCAGCGATGTATATCCTAATCTCAAGACACTCCTCGGACTGAAGCTTGGCAACGAGAGTGTTCTGGAGTATCAAGCGACGCATCCAGAGCTGCCAATGGTGGAATGGCCGGAGGGAACAGGCAGAATCGGGTTCAAGAGTGACAGTTTTGTCTGGAGAGAGGCGCCTTGGTCGGTCGAAGAACTTCTGGCTATGGAATTGAAGAATATCAAGGGAAACGCGGAGACTATGGCTGGCAAGGGCTCAAACGTAAAAGACGTTGTGATCACTATACCGCCTTTCTATACCGTAGAAGAGAGAAAAGCAGTCAGCCTAGCGGCAGATCTTGCAGGCCTCCGAGTCCTGTCCTTGATCAGCGATGGCCTGGCAGTCGGATTGAATTATGCCACTTCAAGAACATTTCCAACTGTGAACGAGGGAGGCAAGCCGGAAATACACCTGGTATACGACATGGGAGCAGGGTCTACCACCGCCACGGTACTCCGGTTCCAGGGCAGATCCGTGAAGGACGTGGGTAAGTTCAATAAGACTATACAGGAAGTGCAAGTGCTTGGTACAAGCTGGGATAAGAATCTGGGAGGAGACTCGCTTAACACAGTAATCCTAAACGATATGATTGAGAAGATCATCGGTTCAAATCACATGAAAGCCTCAAGGGTGGAATTGAAGCACATTAAGTCGCACGGCCGGACGATGGCGAAGTTGTGGAAAGAGGCGGAGAAGATACGACAGGTGCTGAGTGCGAACACTGAGACTTCGTCAACTTTCGAGGGGCTATACGACGAAGATTTTACTTTCAAATATAAGCTCTCTCGTGCGGAATATGAAAAGCTCGCCTCATCATTCCTTCACAGAGTCCAGAAGCCCCTTGAAGCAGCCCTGGAATCTGCAAAGCTATCCCTTGCCGATCTCGAGTCTGTCATATTACACGGTGGAGCTGTCCGAACACCCTTTGTACAGAAAAAATTGGAGGCCACCATCCAGGATCCGGAGAAGGTTAGGACGAATGTAAATTCGGACGAAGCTGCTGTTTTTGGAGCGGCTTTCAAGGCTGCAGCTATAAGCCCAAGTTTCCGCGTCAAAGAAATAAGAGCTGCAGATAGCGCAGTGTACCCTGTCACTGTGTCATGGTCTCTAGATGGCAAAGACAAACAGCAAAGGTTATTCCTCCCAACTTCGCAAGTAGGGGCCGAGAAGCAAGTTTCGGTCAAAGCGACAGAAGACTTGTCCTTCCGTCTGTTCCAGGAGCTTTCATCTCCGCCCTCTGAGCTACCAGTCTCAACTACGAAGACACAAAATTTGACGGAATCTTTCAAGATTTTGACAGATAAATTTGGGTGCGCAGCGAGTGATATCAGTGTGAAGTTTGGTATTCGATTGAGTCCAATTGATGGACTCCCTGAAGTTGTCAGTGGATCCGTAAGTTGTGAGGTCATAGAGGAGAAGAAGGGTGGTATGGTCGAGGGCATGAAGGATCTATTTGGTTTTGGTTCGAAGAAGGGTGACCAAGAACCTCTAAAAGGAGATAGCGACCCCGAAAATCCAACGTCAGTCGTAGAATCGGAGACGTCTAGCCCCTCATCTGCCGCAGAAAGCAAGACATCTATCGCCGGAAGCAAAGCTTCTGATGCTGCAAAGGACGATTCGGTGAAAGAGCCTAAGAAGAAGACGGAAATTATCTATGTGGCGTTCACGACGGAAGCAGCGAGAACTTCTGGCGTCACATCTGATGATATTCAACGGATGAAGAAGAGGTTGACCGCCTTTGATAAATCAGATCGGTCTCGAGTTCTGCGAGAGGAGACGTTGAACAACCTTGAAGGATATACTTACAAAATCAGAGACATGCTAGAGGACGAGAACTTTATAGTAGCGTCAACTGCGGCACACCGTGAGGAGATCGAGACTAAATCAAACGACGCCAGCATATGGTTGTATGGAGATGGCGCTGAGGCAAGTCGGGAAGTCTTGAAAGCACGGCTAGACGAGCTTCGTGGGCTTGTTGAACCCATTCAGAAGCGAAAGGCCGAAGCAAAGACACGCCCCGATGAAATACAAAAATTGAAAGACGCCCTTCAGCAAGCCGACACTATGGTGAGTGTAGTTAAACAGCAACGAGAGGCGCAGATGTTAGCGGACGCCGAAGCAGCATCAAAAGCATCAGAGTCACAATCGCAAACGACTGCGGCGCCCACTACATCTGATGACTTCGCTGAGCTTGATGACGACACGTCCACCACAAGTTCCACAAAGTCGGCGGCTCCAAAGATGGAAGACATGCCAGCGCCATCGTATTCTCAAGAGGACCTCGACACCTTCTTAGGAAAGAAAACGTCCATTCAGAAGTGGCTCGACGAGAAAGAAGCTGAGCAGGACAAGCTGGGTCCGACTGATGAGCCCGTGGTCTTCTCATCCGAGCTATCTGCAAAGTCGCAAGAGATCAACGACGCAGTAATGGCTCTTCTGACTAACTCATTGAAAATGCCAAAGAAACAGAAGCTCAAGACCAGCGATTTCGCGAAGGCCAAGTCGACTAAAGCGACTGCCACGACCTCAAGTACGGTGGAGTCCGGCGACGCGCCTGAGGGGACAACAGGACCGCTAGATGACGAGGTGGAGGATGGGTATAAGGTGACGCAAGAAGAGATCGATGAGGCGATGGCAGAGCAGAAATCGAAAGCTGAAAAGACGAAGAAGAGCGCTAAGCCTAAGGCGACCAAAAAGACAAATTCCAAGGGAAAAGGTAAGTCGAAAGGAAAGGGTAAAGAAAAGGGGAAGGAGGAAGGAAAATCGGAATTGTAAATTAGTAGACTAGACATGGTTTCTATTTGTATAGGAATGTTTGATTAGAGCATATATCGCTTGATGTCGTCTGCAACATAGCGTCGTATCATCCAATTCAATCTTTTACCATAGGCTGGTGCAATAATTGACTGCACACTCCACCTGAACTTCTAGCTTTCAACCCCAATGATTCCCCACGCATCCTCAGCTTCATGTCTCACAAACCATGCACGAGATTCTGACGCTCCAGCTAGGCCATCGCGCCAATCATCTTGCCACACACTTCTGGAACACTCAGGTACATCTCCGCTACTGTCCACGATAGCATTATGCTGCCCACCATAGGGCGGCGTCAAAATTGACTAACACCGTCTACTATCTTTGACAGGAATCCTACTTCACCTACGATAGTGCGCAAGGTCCATCACCTGTTGATCATGATATCCACTTCCGCCCCGGCATTGGAGCCCGTGGTGAAGAGACATTCACACCCAGAACACTCATATACGACCTCAAGGGTGGTTTTGGGGGCTTGAGGAAGTGGGGTGGTCTCTATGATCAGCAGCAGCTGGACGATGAGCAGGGGGTTGAAGGTGCCAAAGGCATTTGGTATGATCGCACAATCATGCTAACGTTTCCAATGGAGCCTACATTGACGAGACTCTCGGTAGGATAGGGATGGAAATGTAGTTCTACACGCAGACCCTCAGATATCGCAATCCGACTATCAACGCAGCCTCGATGAAGGCATCCCGAATCCGCAGGCACTGAGTACACAAACAGTCCGCTACTGGTCCGACTTCAACCGCGTCTTCTATCACCCTCGCTCAATCGTACAGATCAATGACTACGAGCTCAATTCTACGCTTATGCCCTTCGAGAAGTGGGAGAACGGAGAAGAGCTTTTTGTGAGCATGGATATAGACAATGATCTACTCGACCGCGATGTCAGAGTTTGGGCGGAGGAATGCGACCAGATGCAGGGTATGCAGGTGTTCACCGGCGGAGACGATGCATGGGGAGGCTTTGCGTCGAGATACGTGGAAAAGCTACGAGATGAGTATGGCAAGATACCGATATGGACCTGGGGAATTGAAGAGGAGCAGGGCAGGGGCCAAATGGCCAAGCAGTTGCTGAGGACTATCAATGCGGCAAGGACGATTAACGAGATGGCAAGAAATGCATCTTTGTATGTGCCTCTGTCAGTGCCAGCGATACAACTACCGCAATATGTGCATCTCAATCGAAACTCAGAGTGGCAAATTTCTGCCCTGCTGTCAATGGCGTTGGAGAGCATGACGCTACCCTCTAGACTGAGGCCCGATGAACAGAGACGTGGGTTACTTGGCCACATCGAGGCTGCTTTGAATGTCAATGGCAATCAACGTATAGCACAGCTTCAATGCACAATCCTCGATCCGGAAACGGAGCTACCTAGACCCGTGAATGGGTACGCAAGCCATGATGACAGAGCACCATCGAATAGTATTCATGCAATGATTAAGGAAGACGACGTGGAAATGACTACTTCACATTTGGACATGAACTTGTCTACCGGAAATTGTGGGTCTTTGTCGTATGCTAGTCAGCATGACACATCAGATCACACCTTTGGTGCAGTCGAGAATACGAGAGGAAGGCTTCAGGAAGCGGGAGATCAAGAGCTAGACGAAGATGAGATCACTTATGCCAGGAAACGGAGACGCCTCGCTGGCTTGTCTGTTGTTGAAAGGTTCGTTGCGCGGCGATCGTTACCATTTCCGAGAACGCTGGTTGTGATACACGTAAAGATGCTCATTACTGCAGGTACCATTCCTCGCTTGAATTCCCCCTTCTCGATAGCTTCCCCAGGATATTCTCGCTGCGGCCAGATCTAGTAAAGGTTGCCGTATATACCTCATTGTCCACCACACCCGACATCTCGAAGCGTGTTAAGGCTTTACAGAAGCTTGTCACCAGGATGGTTGGCCTCGATGAGCGCGAAACACTCTCGAATGGGCTTGGCGAGATCAGCGAAGCATACGAAGAAGGCTGGAATAGTGGATCGGATGAGGATAGTGATGACTGACGGGGTCGTACGCTCCAGTCTATCAAAGTATACCAATGTGAGCACGCTTCTTTTGGTTCTAGATGTGGATATGTCTTCTCTACGGCGAAGGACTACTGGTTAGTTACATACTCCTAGTAGAGCGCAATACGAGGTACATGACTATGCAGCATAATGCTGACTGGCAAACACACAATTACCCCAGCCGCCGTGAGAAGAATTGGAGCAAGCGAGGTGGTCCGCAGTGCCGCGTGATCTCACCCGAATTTGCGGGGATGGCTGGTTATGCAGGTCAGCAAGAGCCCCACACCATCGAGGCCTGTGCCCACCCAAGCCGTGTTGTTCCCTAACCGAAGGTTCCGACAAGGCGGACAAGACTGGTGACACTCTATTCTTTTCTCTACCTTAGTCTTTGTGCGGTTGCCACTGCCAACATTAATCAGGAATCTCATGTCTCGTCCCGCCAACGAGTGACCGATCTGCCATCTTGATGTTCTATTTTTGCGATGTCACCGCAAAGCGAACGACGGCAACTAGACACGCTTGCCGATCGCTACACGTAACGGCTGGCTAGATTGCCATCAGCGGATGATGATCTCAGAGGCTGGTAAACAAGATTTCTGTATTTATGCCTGTCAATCGCGGCAGTCAGGAGGCCTTTGGTGCGCATGTAACGTTACATGCGCTCGAGAAAAACACAGCGATTGCACAAGTTGTACCAGCAAATCAGGCATCTGAGCCACACATCGTGTTCTCATGGGCGAGCATATCCCCTGCCGCTGTGGCCCGGTACACGGTAAGGTAAAGGCGATGGCGGGGTGACCTGCACTCCTCCCCAACCCCACAAAACCTTGCAAGGCTTCGATCTGTACTATGGTAAGCTTCAAGCTCCTTGCATATCCACGCCAGCTTGCTATTGGCTTTGGATCAACTTTGATGGTGGCTGCTAAAATCATACACGACTACCTACTCTAAAGATAAACAGTACTCGCCGTCAACGGACATCAACGGACATCAAAGGATGCCCTTTCCCTATTACACACCGCTTCATTGTCCTCTTCCTATTCGTACATCCCAAATTCTCTTCTCAATTGTAACAGTATTTCTTCATTACCAGCCATGTCAATTCTATGCGCGACTAAATCTGACGAGGGTATCAACCCTGGCCTGGCCTTTGCGACGGGATCCTGGTTGCGCGTTCGACCAATTGTTATTCCGAGCTAGTGGGAACATGCAGATTACCAACAACGCTAGGTAATTCCCAGCAATAGGTAGTATGAATACAAACAGCTTTTTTACGAGCTCTTTACAATTCACCTTGAAGGCGAAATCCCACTAAGCAAGGCAGCATCACGCTGAGGCCTTGGAAATACGAGCAGATCATAGGACCGGTACCACTCTGACGTCTTTGGCCGGAATCCAGTGAATGATGCCTGGCTTCGTGCTTGTGAATCTATGCAGCCATGCTTTTATCTCCCAGCCTCCCACCAATTCCTTCCTGAGCCTTTCCATTTTATCTCATAGTCCTACCCATTGCAGCTCAGCATCTCATAGGAAGAACTCGCTCGCTACGGTTCTTTCTATATCTCTCGCTCTAGTCCCTTCGTTCAACGAGAGTCTTCACTTCTCAACTACCACAAGTTCTCTCTTTATTCCTTCTTCACCTTAATCATGATGAAGTCCACACTCGTTCTTTCTGCTCTGGCTGGGCTAGCTGCCGCCAACAATGGCTTACAGCAGAGGTGGTACCCAGGTTGGAACTCTACGTAGGCTGTTACCCAACATCATCGCCAGGCAGAAGAAGACTGACATTTGCAAGGACGCCTGCTGAGTCGGTCGTGTCGATGACAACCTTCACTACCGTTACAACCTGCGTACGGCTGCCGTTTCCCTCTGCAATGACTTCTCTCTGACCAGCTCTCAGCCGGTAACTTCAACCTACAAGCATGGATCGGTTACCTCAATTTCCACCCACCTCACCACGTCGACAATCACTGTCACTTCATGCAAATATGGTTGTCCTACTCAGAAGCCCAGCGCTGCTCCTCCTCCACCACCACCACCACCACCTCCCGGCACTGCTCCGCCAGTCACCTCTGTCCACACTGTGGGCCCTCCTCCCGTCTTCCCTAATGTACGTCCTCCTCTCCATGTATGGACACATTTGAGCTGACATTTGTGTAGTCGACTATCGTTAAGACATCGGAAATTGAGACAACGCCTGTAGTACCGGTCACTCAGACCTCCCAGGTAACTAGCTTTACTACGGTAAGATGACAACATGACAGAACGTCCTGAAGTGAGACGATACTGACGAGTTCCGCTAGTCTACCATTGTGATCACCACGACAACGTGCCCCGTAACAACCACAGTCATCACTACAAAGAGTTCAAAGATCACAGTGCCTGTGACCCAAACCTCAACTATCGAGATTACCTCGACTGTTACCATCCCCGTGGTGAAGACGACCGAGATTGTGCAGACACAAACTGCAGAAGTCACGCAATCGAGTGAGGTTGTGGAAACGGAGACCATTACAGCTGAAGTTACCCAGTCAAAGGAGGTCGTGGAAACCGAGACACAGACAGCAGAAGTTACGCAGACCACCGAAATTGTTGAAACAGAAACCCAGACATCTGAGATCGTTCAGACCGTGACGACTCCAGTAACGAAGTCAATTGTCACAACTTTGACCATAGTGACTACTACCTGCCCAGGTATGTACCTCTGAAAGGACTCATGAAAACATCAAGCTGACCATCTGACAGTCACCGTCACACTTATAACATCAGAGAGTTCGGTGATAACAAGTTCTAAGACCCTAACCAACACAATTACAACAACGTCCCTCTCAACGATCCTTACAACAGTTCCCGTTACAAAAGCATCGCCAATCACATTGACTACTGCAGTAGTTGTACCAGTCACGGTTCAGTCGACAATAGTCCAAAGTCCCACAGTCATAATAACGACTAAATCCTCGTCAGTCGTCACAGAGGTTGAGACAGAGTCAGCTCAGACCGAGACAGAGATCGAGACATCTCCTGTGGAGTCAGAAGTCGCAACAACTCTCTCTCCAACCCCAGTCGTTTCGGAGGCTCCAGAAGGTCAACCAGAGGTCCCTGTCACTCTACCTTCCGCTCCTTACGTCTCTGTAACGGCCTCCGCACCAAGCGCCTCCAAGCCAAGTTCATCAATAGTGGCCACCAGCCCCATCGTACCATTCAAGGGTGCAGCCGCCACAAACGGACCAGTTGCTGCTGCTGCATTGGCTGGTCTTGCGGCCTTTATGGCTTTGGCTTGATGGAAACTGGACTTCACTATCTCGGTCCTCTTGCTTTATCTAATTATTGTATAAAATGCATAACAGGCATTAACGATGACACGCTCCTTACGAAGAATAATGACTCCGGCGGGATACGTGGCTTGGGGTTCCACAGTCCTTACGATACCACTAGGTGATGGTGATATTCCAATTTTCCGGGTTGCATATACCCCTTTCATAATCTTAATTGCATACACGGGGTGGTGGACTAGAAGGCCGCTGGTGGACAAATAGTTGTTAATCATGGAACATAGTTAGGTAGAGATCAAAAATGGAGAGGAATGGACTGCCAATTCAGTCAAATCAAAGTTCGACAATTCCTCCATACCTGCCTACTATGTAATAGACAGCTTAGATCGGCCCTGCCAGGCAGGGCACTGAGGCCTTCCCAGCCTTCCCAGCGCCCGAACCGTCTAAACGCACCCCGCAAACCGCCCCGCCGCCGCTAAGTTTAGCAGGCGTCATGCAGCAACTCCAGAACATATTGATTTTTTCTGCGATACCACGTACATCATGTCAACAGTGAGACGACGCCGAGGACAATCCCTGCATCTTGACCTACCCAATGGCAGTGGTGAGGACTTGCCCTCCGTCGCAGCGGTCTTCCTCATTCTCTTTGACGTCAAGGCTGGGTAAGCTTATACGGATCGATTGCGGTTACCATTTGGCTAAGAGAATCTTAGATACACGATAGCCTGGAAGCAATCAATATCTGGGTGTACGTACATCGATACAACGAATAAAATACTGCTGCTAACAGTTGAGTCAGTAGAGCTCAATGAGAGCGTCGAATACAAGAGTCTTCCCTCTGGACTACACAACGTCGAGGAAGATCTCATGTACGAGTCCCTTCGACGTATCCGAGACATGCTCTAACTTATTGCAAGATATTTCGTTCATAATGACGACTACGCGGGCATCAGCGCCTTCATCAATGAGCCTGCTGAGGAGTCTGACCGAAATGCGCTTATGCTTGCAGTGGGTGCTCTAGTGCCATTGAGCTATGGTCGGTTAGGGAAGAGCTGGAAACATGCTCTGGGATTGAAGGAGCTGGCCAAGTGAGTAATGAGAGCTGTGTCGAGCTGACTTATGGTGCTGACGATGTGCTAGGAAGCTCTCAAAAGACCCGAAGAAGATCGAGCTACTGGAGGAGTTCTGGAACACACATAAAATACACGACGAAGATGACTCTCAGGGAGAGACTATCAATACCGAGTCTTCCTCGGCTGACAAGGCGGGACAAAGACACGGGAAGCCTTCTCCCAACGGACAGGTGGGGATGCGCAAACGCGCAGTCACTTCTGCTTCGGCTCTCGCACCACCAGGACAATCGTTGGATCCTTACCACCCAGCCCTGTCTCTACCAAGTTTCCTGGATACATTTGGCCCTCTTGTATATCCACTTTACAAAGCTGCGCTCTTACGGAAGAGGATCTTGCTCGTTGGTCAGGCGCCAGTAGAGCAAGCTTGTAATTTTGGTAGGCAGCTTACCAAACATCACAAGCTTGGGACTGACACGTGCTCTCCAGTGTATGATATTTCCATTCTATCGGGCATCCCCTCTTCAGTCTGCGAACTCCTCCCCCTAGAACCCCTC